>JAPMOB010235659.1:0-18386 GCA_029875015.1 Lepomis gibbosus
TTTGGTTTCTGATCAGCGTGACTGCTGACTGAACAGATAAGGCACCAGGATTAACTAAGCCTGGCTGTTAGCCTGGTCTGCAGCAGACTAGCTGCACAGAATAAATCACCATGGTAACTTATGTGCTACTGCTTTCGTAAAACCGAGTCAAGGCTTAATTCAGCCAGGATATCCGGAAAATCCCGGCTTAATCCGCTATCCTGGTTTTGTGAAAGAGCCCTCTGGAGATGACTCGGTTGTTCCATGCTTTGTTTTCGGGGTCATTTTGTGGAACCTCAGAGAGCACAGGTTTGAGGTGACGTCGGAGGTGGCTCTCCTCTGACTGACGTGGCTTTTGTTTGTGTCTCCAGGCCAAAGTCAACGACCTGAGTTCGGCCGTCGTCGTGATCCGGATCATGAGAGACTTGTGTAACCGTGTTCCTACCTGGACGCCGCTCTCAGGATGGGTGAGGAAACAGTTTGAACATGTTTGTTGTGTAGAAACCGGCTTAATTTTTGGCAGCTTTTTTTTCTAGCTATGACTTTTTTTTTCAATGGAGCAGCATCTATAGCAGCAGTGTCTTAACTCTGTGCTCCCATCTCCATGTAGCCTCTTGAGCTGCTGGTAGAGAAGGCTATTGGTACATCGGAGAGACCGATGGGAGCGGGCGAGTCATTCCGCAGGGTGCTGGAGTGTGTTGCATCTGGAATTCTTTTAGAAGGTGATTTTTTATTTATTTGTGGAGTTGTCAAATCATCATGGATGTTTACACACTGGCTTTAACATTAATACACTAACTCTCTAAAAAAGACGGCCCTGGAATAAAAGATCCATGTGAGAAGGAAACTGTCGACGCCACTGCAAGTCTGACTCCGCAGCAGCGGGAAGATATCACGCAGAGTGCTCAGGTAAGAGGAGGCTGCTAATACATGCTAGCACACTGGTATTTTTTTAACCCTGAAAATAGTACCTAACTTTTTTTTTCTTAGTTTGCCTTGAGGCTTTGTGCATTTGGACAGATGCACAAAGTGTTGGGGATGGACTTCAAACCTATAAGGCCACGGAAATCACTGGGAGCCAGTAGCAAAGACGGCAAAGGTACCTAATGATTGGTGTCCTTTCCCCCCGTCTCTACAGTTTATCCGTTCATAAAAAGAATCTTTTCTCAAACTTGTTTCTGTTGCTTTATACAGCCCAGATACCACCTGCTCGACACTTCAGCCTGCCAGCCAAGAGACCTTACACAGAGGTGGAGAAAGAAGAGGAGGCGCCCCATCTCAACAGCAAACAGAGGAAGTCTCTCAAGTTCCAGAAGCGCTTTCAGAGGAAATCATGTTAGTATGACTATCAGAGGCCTTGGGATAGGCTAAGCCTTTGTGCCGGCACATGAACCACTACTTCCAGTAATGCCTCAGAGCAATGAGGAGGTGATACTGGGACACAGAATTAGAGAGTTTGGCTGTGTTGTTTTTTTTTGCCTTTCCTAGTGTTCATGATACTTTTTTAAACATGACCGTATCATTCAAATATTTGATACTGGTACTATGTCTGAGGTGTGTCAACAGGATGTAGAGCGTGCTGCCCACTAATCATAATGTTGCTGGTTCGATCCCCTCCTCCAGTCTGTATGGGGGGAAGTGTCCTTGGGAAAGAAAATTTCCATGAACCTGAATCAGAAATATTATGACTTATGCTAATAGAAAGTTGGTGTGTTAATAGAAAACTATCTTCTGTAAATGCTTAAGAAATGTATTTATTGAAGGTAACCGGTTTTGGGGAACGTAATGAACTGAGACAATGCTGCTGAATACCCACTTATTTTTTTGGGTCAATCTCCAAATGTACTGAAGTCATTAATTTGATTGATCATATTTCTCTTTCTGCCTGCTCCTTTTTCTCTGTAGTCACAGATGATTTTAGCATGAATGCTGTGATGCGTCTGAACCAGTACAGACCTGGCCTGGAGTACCGACTTACATCTCAGACTGGCCCAGTCCACGAGCCGGTCTTCACAATGGCTGTGGATTTAAATGGGAAGACCTATGAGGCAACGGGGCCCTCCAAACGATCTGCCAAGCTTAATGTAGCCACCAAGGCAAGACTTGTTTATTTCTATCTGTATAAGTTGCCTTTAATTTGCTTTATTATAAAAGCTGGTCTCCTAAGTATCCTGCTTGGTAGCTCACTTATCTGCTACCATTATTAACACCATTTTTGACTTCTTTGTTGATCTGAGTTAACATTGTAGTTTTACTAATTGGCTCCCTGGCACAATTTGTTTTTCATAAACCAACAGTAACAATAACATCTACCCACCTGTGCTCTGCTGTGTGTATAAAAAGTGCATTGTCATTTAAACCTTTTTTTTTTTGACAAAACACCTTGCTTCTTCCTGAAACGTTGGCTTGTTCTGATTGTTGACAGTATGACCCACTCTGGGCATGTGACTGAAGCAAGAGCCGTTCCTTTTTCCATAATGTTATTTTTGTCATTCACAGGTCCTGCAGGATCTCGGTCTTCCGACAGGCTCAGAATCAAAATCTGAGTCCAGTGTTGAGGTTGAAGGAACCCAGGAATCAGTAAAAGCTGCTACCACGTCCTCTACTACATCAGAAGACGTATGTACCTCAGTACCTCCCACTGGAGTGATGTATTTACAAGCCCCTTTGCAGTAACTCCCACACAGTAAAGCAGTCTCAGCATTTACTCAGTGAGAAAAAAAGTGACAAATGAGAGTAAAGGGTTTATAGTCATGGGCAATTAACAACCTTTGTTGTCCACTTGCTATGAATAGAGTGGACAGGGTCCTATCTTGACCAAAAATGGCAAGAACCCTGTGATGGAGCTGAACGAGAAGCGCCGCAGCCTGAAGTATGAGTTGTCTGCAGAGACGGGGGGCTCCCATGAAAAGTGCTTTGTCATGGAGGTGAGTCAGCAGCTGCATCACATGCAAGAAACTAAAGACTTATTATTCAAAGAGAATCAAAAGGTGTCTGTTGTTTTTTGTGTTTTTTTACCCTTTGCTTACCAAATCTGTACACTAAAATCTAAACACTTAAACCTCTAACGGTGCAATGTTTAAGATGTGGTCAGAATTTTTTGTCAAAATCATAAAATGAACAAACATTATCAAAATAATAAAGAAGTAGTAACCTTTCTGACACTATGTCAAAGATGTCTGTCTTGTTTTGCAGAGATATCTACTGTAGTTAGCCTGTTAGCCCTTTGTTGTTATAGTGCGTTCCATTTGACATGGGAAGTCAGAATTTCCGAGTTCCCAGTTGGAACTTTCAATTGGAACGCCCCTTGAAGTCGGATTTCCGACTCGGAAGGTCGGGACTACCACGGCTTCGTGATCCAAGATGGCTGTCGGGGTATCAACAGTTACTGAAAGCTGTAGTTTATACTGTTTATTAGCACTTCTGTGTATTTGTGACTAAAAACCGCACAATGCGTTTTTCAATCAACCAGCGTATCAATAGCTAACCTGGCTAGTTGTAAACAAACAGCTGCCGAGCGAGGTTGTTAACTGGAACGGCGTCAACTCGGGTGTGACGTCATTCCCAGCTCCGACCTCTGACTTCCGAGGTAAATGGAACGCAGCATTATACCACTTGCTAGAGGTGTAAACAAAGACCAACACTGGGATGTCTATCCCATAGAAACAGACCAGTCCACTAAAGATTTTCACATCATTGTGTAAAGTGTTAAAGCATCTCTTACATAGAATAAACACTCAGTTTTAAAAGGGCAAAACCTTCGATGCATTGTCTTTGTCCTGTCTATCAGGTGGAGGTTGATGGGCAGAAGTTCAAAGGGAGAGGCTCCAATAAGAAGGAGGCAAAGGCCTATGCTGCCCTCGCTGCTCTGGAGAAGCTGTTCCCAGAAGACAATGGGGTGTCAAACGCCAATAGAAATTTTTCAAAGAAGAAAGTCACCTACACTGACATGGTAATACTGCTGGAATTTGACACATGTTGGTACAAAGTTTATTAATGTTTAATAAAAGATTCAGTTCATCATTGTCACACCCCTCAAAAATACATGCTCACTTGGACATGCAGTTATACATTTAGACAAAAAGGAACAACTCCCACATGACACATTAGCCACTGCACGCACATCTCCACAAAAGAATACTCTCCCGCTTAAAAGCACTTGCTCTTTACATCAAATCGCCTGTCATTTCCTGTTCAACAGCACATCCCAGGGTTCGGCACTATCCGTGGCATTCCTTCAGACTCTGGGTCTCGTGGCTGGGGTCCCAACAGAGGTCGAGGCAGGGGCCGAGGCAAACCATTTCCTCCAGGACCCAGCTATAACAAGAGTAAGGAATTTTAAACTCCCTGTGTTGGCCTTACCTTATAAAGATAATACAGGATCCTTTTAAATCCATTTCATACACCGGTGAGGAAATCAACTAAATAGTAATTTCTTTCTTTTATTTTAAAAGCCAACTACAGTTATGAGAGCAGCACTGGCACAGGCTATCGTAAGTATGCACTCTGCAGTGCAGACTTTAGATTGTTGTGGTGTTTTTGTTTTGCCACTGGATAACACAAAATGGGAATTATTGTTCTACAAGTATATCATTCCTGTTAAATTAATAAAGAAGTTAAATAAGTAAAAATAAAGTAGGTCCCAATGGATGATACAACAAACCTTAAAGTCATGGAGAAGCGTTACTTATTTTACAGAGGTGTTACAATTCCAAATACACCTGTATGCCAACTAGATTCCTTTTTAGTCACCCTAATATAAGTAGAAAAGTCAACATATTTATGCTGAGCACATCATGCATGTCTGAAGTTATGCTGCTGCCATGTCCCCAATGACTCTCTTGATGTGTTCATTTTCATGTGTTCATTTTAATTTGAACCAAGCACATCTTTTTTTCATCACTGAAGGAAAATTACACAGTGTTGGCAACAAAATATTTTATATAGCAGTGATATTGATCTTGTCTTTTAGATAAACTGTATGGTAATAATGCAGCCAGCATCACACCCAAAGGAACTGGCCCTGCCGTATCAGGCAGCAACATTGGCTACGGCACCTTTTACCCCGAGAGCAACACCTACTCCTCCCCACCCATCTCCAGCTCTGACTCCAGCACCACTAAAGGAGAAAGCTATCAGTCAATGCCTCCTCCCGCAGACCAGGAGAGCCCCTACAGCTACGGATATGGAGATGAGAAGAAGAAGATGCTGACCCAAGGACAGAATGAGGGACAGGGAGGAGACTACTCTATGTACAGCACAGCTTACCCTAGCTCAGTGACGGGTGGACAAGTGTATAATAATTATGGTGAGTAAAGTCTTGGCCCTGTTTCAACATGTTGTTTTAAGAGGAACTGCATCACATAAAGGAAATAACACCTTCTGGTTTGATCTCATTCCGCAGGTTGGGGAAACCAGTCGTCCTGGGGGAATCAGCAGGGGTATGGGATGTACCAGGGTTTTGGTGAACAAAACCAGGGCTCATACTCTGGATACAGTGACATGAATTACTAATCATCACATGATGTACAGCCTTTCTCACCTCACTGCTCCATCTTTTGACTCTTTCCACCCTCAATATTGATTCTGGGATACCACTTCTGAAAAGGAAAAAAAGTTTTTGTGTTTTCTCTGAAACTGGAATTTTGCTGTTTTTTGTTTTATTTTCACCTCACTTGTTAGTTTTTGGACATCTGGTGAAAACACTTGTCAGTGAGAAATGCAGGCTTATCTTTTGATTAATGTCTACCTGTTTTCTTTTTAACTACAACAAGCTTCATCATGTCCGTGTTGACATGTGTACAAAAAACCTACATGGTTTTCATTATGTCTTGTTTGTAGGGTGGCTGTGGGGTTTTTTTGTTTTGTTTTTTTTAATCGAGAGTACTGGTTCTGTATCAGTATGTTGTTTTTAATCAGAGCTGCTTGTAGTTATAAACTGAAGATGTATTTGTTTCTGTCACATAAAATGCTCTAACCCTTCTTGTAAAATAAATTACTTTTATTTTGGAACAGTGTTTCACACCATCAGTTTTCTAACTCACAAACCATGTACAAAGTTGTCAAGTTTGAGATTTTAGAGTTGTACATTTTCAGTTACTGTGGATAAAGCTCTGATATTGAATGGTGTCTGACCTGAAGACAGTGTAGCATGCTCGTATGTATAGCTACATCACCACTGAAGATGAGGTGAAGCCTCATTGGACCCTGAGAGAAAATGAGGCACCTAAACCTTAGCCCTAAAGCTCGCAAACATGAATGAATATTCCTAATTGTGAAAAAGATTACAAAAAGAATGGTAAAAATTGAAGCAACACAGACTTCCACATAACCTATGGTACCA
Source organism: Lepomis gibbosus (assembly GCA_029875015.1). NCBI lineage: Eukaryota > Metazoa > Chordata > Actinopteri > Centrarchiformes > Centrarchidae > Lepomis > Lepomis gibbosus. The sequence continues at coordinate 6,323 of JAPMOB010235659.1, forward strand.
CTTGCTGGCGTCAATCCTGCCTTATAAACAAAGCATATCTTTCAAACTCCACAGCCCCAGTTTGTCAGCAGTACAATCTACTGTAAGATGAGCCTTGTCAGTTTCCAAGCTGAGAAGTACTCCTCCTGTAAGTTAACAGAACTTGGGCCGCCCTGCCTCCCTGGGCTTGTGTGTGACAGACACCTCTCTGAACTGCTGCGGCTTGCACTCGTGGTGTAAACATAGTGTTGCTACTGCCAGCCCCATCTTTCTACACTGAGTTTGTGTTTGGTAAAGATAATACAATAAAAGCCTTGTTAACAAATGAAGGGATTGTGTCCACTGAAATGCTAAAGGACTTTTAATCTGAAATGGACACAGGAGGTGTTGAGTCAACGAATCATTTTCACAATTTTTGCTGAGATCTGCCTGTGGAAAGAATAGACCAGAGACCAAATCTCTAGATGACGTGCCGCTGCAGCCCACCTGAGCCTAGAGTGTAAACAAAAAAAAGATGGCGGGCCCCCTTTAACCAGGTCTGCATGTATGAGCACTACAAAAGTACTGTGTAGATTTTTAATTCTGCTGTCATCTGCCTCTCACATACCAGGTTCTCTTTATCTGGCCATGTAAAAAAAAATGCTAGCTTGATTTATGGCTGCAAATACTGGCTGTAAATTCACAGTTTACAATGTGATGGCTCTGGAACCCACGTTTCCTAAGAAAAAAACATAAAACAAAGTACAAGACTGCATTCTCTGAGACACTATAATTTGGCCTTCAACATTTAATGTCTTATTATAAAGCATTAAGCAGTAAGCTACAAATTCCCAAATTATCCAAAAAGATGGAAGGAAAACAGTGATTCACAGTCTGGACACCAGCTATAATAACCACTGTGGATCACATGTGACCCAGATGACCCTCCAGTCCCAAGACTGAGTCAGGTTGTGAGCAATGATCATGGTCCTGCGCTGTGTCCCAGCATTGGCTGGTGCTTCTGCAGCCTCCTCCAGGAATGCTGATAAAAGGTGGGCAGGAAGAGCCATGCAAGGACAGAGTGTCCCACCAGGTCGTCCTGAGCATACCTCACCAGTTATCAGCTGTGAGTGTTTTTTTGGCCTTTGGCCTCTATTATCCCTGCATGCTGACTCATACTTCTGACAAATAGATTTTCTTGTCAGACAGCATTGTTTTCTTTTAGATGGGAGAGGAATGAGGAATTAGATACTGCTTCTGTTTATGGTTTCGCTGTTGAGGCTGGTGAAAGCAATTTGATCTGTGTGTTTCATATATTGCAGAGTTTCTTATTTAACTGAAGCAGACTGATATGCTTTGTCAGACAAGAAATTATGACCTCTGACCCTCTCCGCCTCATAGAGATGGCTGCTTTTATATTAACTTCTATTGGCTCCACCTGGGGTATGTCAGCTTCAGGCTGCAGCCAATCACAAATCACCTTTAGGCATAAAGGGAGCAAGAGAGCATGTTGTTTAGTGAGTTAAGAGGGAGAGAGGAAGCATAGGCTTACATAAGACACATACAACGGCGGTTGTGGTTTGTAACGATTGTGTTGTCTTTCACTTCTGGTTTCTTTGCCATAGGCGTGTTTACTTTCAGTTCTGGCAATGGCTAAATGTTGTGTTCTCCATTTGTGCGTGTTTAGTTCTGCTGTTTACTAAAGATCTGATTCACTTTCTTTAAAGATGGCACTTACACTGGTATCCATCTTAATTGCTGTTGTCCCTGTGGCCTATTGCTATCCTACTGCCTTCCAAGACCTGGAGGAAACTAGCAGTGAGTATTGGCTTTTGTAAACAACTTTGTCTGTGACGTCTTGCTTCTCAGACTCTACTTCGGAAACGTTTTCATGTTTATTTTACAGAAAACAGAACCTCCATTAAGTTCCTGGTTGTAGGAGACTGGGGTGGAGTGCCTTATCCCCCCTATATCACTGCTGTACAGAAGGCTACTGCTCGAGAAATGAGCAAAATAGCAGAGCAGATGGGAGCTGACTTTATTCTGGCCCTTGGCGACAACTTCTACTACAAAGGTGTGAACAGCGTGGATTCTCCTCGGTTTAAGGTCAGTTTAGCAAACTTGATGTGTCTTTAAAAAGACAACTGGGGGAAACAAGACCTGATGTTAAAGCAGCATTGTGGAGGTAAAACCCTGTTTTCTTTTCTAAATCTTGTATAAGGACACATTTGAGTCTGTGTACACTGCGAAGTCTCTCAGAATCCCCTGGTATGTGATTGCTGGGAATCATGACCATGCAGGGAACGTCAAAGCCCAGATCGACTACACCCACAAATCTGACATATGGTAAAGTGTTAATTAAAAAGATGTGTCTGAAGTTCAGACGTCCCTTAGAAATCTTAAACAGACTACTAACTCGTCGTTGTTGCTCTCTGTTCTTAGGAAGTTTCCCTCTTACTATTATGAGCTGGACTTCCACATCCCCAACACGGGGAAGACCTTGACCATCATCATGCTCGACACCATAATACTGTGCGGCAACTCTGACGACTTTGCGGATGAGAAGCCCAGAGGCCCCCTGAATGCAGTGGATGCCAACCGTCAGCTGACGTGGCTGCAGGAGAGACTGGCTCAGTCAAAGGCAGACTTCTTGTTGGTGGCTGGCCATTACCCTGTGTGGTCTGTGTCTGAACATGGGCCCACAGAGTGTCTTCTTCAGAGGCTTAATCCTCTGCTCATCAAATACAAGGCCACTGCTTACCTCTGCGGTCATGACCACAATCTGCAGGTTTGTGTAAATATGAACACTCTTGGTATAAATATGCACCACCACCCTGCTTTCAACCCCATCTTGTCTTTGCCCCCTACAGTACATAGAAGATTCTGGTTTGAGCTACATTGTGAGCGGTGCTGGAAACTTCCTGGATCCTGATGTCACTCACTGGAACAGTGTTCCTAAAGGTTCGCTGAAGTTCTTCAGCGGCCAAGCTTCAACGCTGGGAGGCTTCGTCCATGCAGAAGTCACAAAGAACAAGATGATCGTGACCTTCTACCAGGCAAAAGGCACTTCTCTCTATCGCGTGGTCCTCTCTGAAAGGAACTTTGAGTAGACTAGCTAACCACAGGAATTTAATTCACATTTAATTACATACAGCATTAGTCAGAAGTATAGTGTCAGATCAGAGTAATGGCTGTAAATCCTGTGGGTTTTTATGTTTGGCATTAACATTTCAAAGCAACTTCTGTGGATTTTAAAGAATTTGTTTTTACATGTAAATTTATTGTATGATAAAGGGATGTAGTTGTGGTACTACAGGCTTATATCAACATGCTTGGGTGGAACCTTTTTGAAAATATGTTTTTTATAAGTATTTTTGTCCATCTGCAATGGAAAACTAATCTACTGTTTCTGTATAGAAATGAGGAAATTTAGAATAAAATCGGGTGCTGTAGTAAACCGTTTAGAGCAATGCAATTGTTTGTCATGTCTAGTATGTGAATCAATTATGCCCTTAATTTAAACCAGTCAACACCTGGTTGCTGCTGCTCTTGTTTTAAATGCTGAAGTTTGACTGGAAATGTCTTCACATTTCATAACATTATGGGCTCTGTTCCCCATCTGCACTTCATTCCCCCTGAGCTATATACTTGTAATGCTAAATGATGTACATGTTTCTCTGCACAGACATTCCAGGAGACACAAAGCACATGAAATATGATATAGATTTGCTCTCATGAGTCTAGGTGGAATGTACTATGAATTTGCAGTCTATTCAAGTTTACCAGGATGTCTATTGGACAAACGGTGTCTTCCTTGTTTTGTCAGATGACTGCTTATTAAGCATATACTATGAACTTGTAATTATGCACACCTAAGCCAAAAAATTCCTAAGGCATCATTATTCCCCCAATCTTGCCTACTACTATTGTTTTGTAGAATTTGTGGCTTAATTTTCTTATAAACTCAGAAAAAAAATCTGAAATGTAATATAAATACAATAAACTGTATTCTAAAACTCATTTCAATGTACATGTTTTCATTGCTATTTGCAAATGTCTCAAACACAAACTATTGTAACAAATTTGGATCCTAACGCCCATAAATGTGCAGAATCCTGTGTCCTGAGTTGAAAGGGGTGGCTGCTGGTGACAGACAGGACAGGTCAAGATTTGCACAGTCACTGGTCTTTTGTCCATCACAGAGAAGCACCTGGCCTGCCAACAGAGGATTAGGCTGAATGATGGCAGATTGGCAGTGGCTGCAACCAGGATAAACTCAGCCAACAGGGAGCAGGGTCCAGAACAGCTATTTTTTTTCTCCTCCCTCCTGCTGACATGTTGAATTGTTTAGCTTTACTGCCTTTATTGTCTTTAGGATCTAAGCAGTTTTTTTGGATCTCACCTTTTCATTCTGCATTGAGGAAAATAAATGTACAGTATGTACACACAAATAACTATATGTTAATAGGCTCACGAATCCCCCCAAAAGGCCAGGACAACCTGTAATGTCTTTTTGTATTATGTAATGAAATGCCGTAGAGATTTTTTCCCCTTGCGTTTTTCTTGTCTTATCCACTGTCTGGCTACTGTAGAATTACTGACTCTAAGGGTGTGTTGTCCTGATCCTATTAGGATGAGCTACAGTCCGCTGGTGTCATGCATCGTCAGACAGAGAGCTGGACTGACAGAATTGAGTCAATGCCAACAAGAAATCGGCTGATAAGCTGTCACCTGAGGATAAAGGACAGGTAAGGATCACTTAACCCTGACTGACTCCAGGGTCCGGTCAGGTCACACAGACTGATGATCAAACACTATCTGAATTTACAGAAATCGCATGCATTGATTTCCGTGTGAACATAGTAGAGCGATTAGCAGCTACAGAGACAAATATTTCCCTCAGCAGTTGTGGGAGACCAGAAACAGAGCTAAAAGAGAGTCAGTATTATACTTACATTCACCAGGTGGCCAGAAACACAACTCCAGATGAAGAATAATGTTGCTCCGTGACTGCTGGGTGTGTAAATAAGCAAATGTTGTTGCTAACAATTTTATCAATTTGGAAAGTCATTTGTCAGTGTTGTGTTCACAATTTGTTACCGCTGCCCTCCAAGTGACAAAATCAGTTATTGCAGGTTTAAATGTGAACTGTGATCAAAAAATAGCTGCTGATGATCAGCATTTTTCTAGATTTCAAAGCAAAACCCTCCCACCTTCAGTAATCCTGCGCTCACATGTTCCACTTCAAATCCAGACAAGAGCTAATCCTAAAATGTCTCTTGACACTAGTGAGCAGAAATGAATGGCTGATTTCACAAGGAGTTTCACTCCATTTTCTCATTTGCTTGTTGATTATGCTGTCACACTATGTGGCGTGATTATTCCAAGAATGTAGTGTACAAAATGCGTGGGTACGTCCTGAGCTTTGCTTTGACCTGACATTGAAACCTTTGCATCATTTCAAATACAGACACAGAACAGGATCTTTCACACTACACTTAAGCCCAATATAACCTCTTTCTAAACTCTGCACCCAACACTACACAAGTATCGCATCATTTTTCTGACTTGCACGATTGCTTTTAATAGCACAGGAAAAAAATGAAACAAACTATTAAACCTGGGGTCAACTAGTACAGTGAGAAACCCTTTAACCCAAATACTCAAGGTCAAAAAATACCTTAGAAAATAAATAAACATTGTTCGAAATGTGACATTGTTACTCAGGGTTAAAGTGAGGGTCTGGAACATTCTGGTGTATGGCCTCCTCACAGTCTGAACTTCTATGAGCTTATCTGACTCCACCTTAAGCCATAACCCCCTATGTGCCAATTAGAGAGCTCCAGTGCTACCAGTGCATCTCCCACAGTGTCATTGTGGTGTTTAGAGCTATGATCTCCTGCCTCAGGGAAGAGGATTAGCTAACATTCTATCTCCCCTCAAGTCAGAACTGAAAAAGCCATTTTTAAAAAGCTAAACTTAAATAGCAACTTGTTGATTTCTTAAAATAAAGAGTGCAGGTGTTGATTTATTTGAAACCCACACATTGTTCCAGAGAACCAACTAAGTAAGAACTAAAGGGAAGTAGAAGAAGAAATCTAATAAAGAGAGAAACTTTACTTTTGAAAATCACACAGAAAACACAACGCAACAGATATTTCTTATGTGAAATAACCAAAACTGTTATAACTTGGCAGAAAAGTCATAAGTGTTCATAAAGAAGGTGATGGAAAAATAGGTTTTAAGGGCCTTTAAACCTGATATTGTTTTCCACAGGCGGTAAAGTAAGTACCCTTTTCTCACTAAACTGTCTGTGCTTAATTTCCCATGAAGGATGGAAAAAAATAATTTTAATTTTGACTGTCACCTGCTTCTTCTAGCTTTTTACACTCCATCATGTGGCTGCATCCTTGTATCTGTGCATTTGCTTTCCCGGCAGGTTGTTGCAAATGTCAGCCTTTGCCTGTTAAATACAATAAGTTGGATGTCAACATAGACCCCTCTGCCCAGTCCTCCACTGCTGTAATGCAAGACCCACATCCCACACACAAGACAATCATGCTGCTTTGGACTTAAATCAGACCCACTCTGCAGCATTGAGCACTCCCTTCCGCCCTTTTCACTGACTCCACGCTTCCTTTTTACTCCTCACTCAACACTCCTCCCTCTTGAAACCCTGCTGTTGGCAGTCTCTGCACACCCCAGCCTGGATGCAATTAATCCTAAAACCCGAATAACCATGCACGTTTCTGAAGTTCGTCCACTCAGATTGGGCAACTGCGACTCTCATTATCTAATTCCACGGCTCAAAAGTAATGAAAGGATGTTGTATTAAAGGCTAAGCTGCTCATGTAATCTTCTCTCCCTAATCTCTGTCCCTCACTGAATACGGGCGCCCGGGGTTTCACAGGCGGAATAAACAATGTTAACTCAATGCGACTGCCCCAAAATGATCTAATATAAAAAAGACAATGTTAATACTTTGTTTATCCAGAGAGTGACGGTGAAGGTGGAACAATCTACTTTTTAGCTATGGGTGCAGCAAATAAAAAATAAATGAAGATGCTTATACTATGCATGTACTGTCTGTGTGTGTGTGTGTGTGTGTGTGTGTGTGTGTGTGTGTGTGTGTGTGTGTGTGTGACGTCACAGCCTTCATGTGCTTTTAATATCCCAGGATTTCTGCATCTTAGCCAATATCCTGCTTAAAATGGACCCTGGAATCAGTCTTTTTGAGTTGCATAACAGTTTTTTTATGCCAACAAGCAAAAATAGAGAGCTGTATGCCTTCTGCAGTTACACCCTAAACATACACTATCATATTTTCAACAGTTTAACACAGATGACTCCAGTGAATCATATACCAATAATAGACCATAATGCAGTAGCTATGTCATACACAATGCTTATTTTTAACCAATTTAATACAATCCACTTACAAATACCCAGATTCTTAAAAAATGGGATTTTATTGCTGGATTTTAGTGGTTATTTTTACTTACCCAAAAAGATAAGTAGAGATGATCACTCTATTTCTGAGGCTTCAATCACACAGTCACGTGAAAAGGGGTCATCTCCACTAACTGAATTAACTTTACCCTATTAGTTACTAAGTTAGGCTGATCCTCCGAGGGACCGGAAATACATTTAGCGTCAGAATAAGACACACAAGTGCTAGCAAGCATTATCTTAGTAGACAGCAGTATTCAGCTTTATTTGACACAAGAACTCAACACAAAGACATGGTTTTCCTGTAATGTGCACACTGCTCTCTTCATTATTCCTCTTCAGGTCTGAATAATACATTGGGGAATCACTCAGTAAATCACTGAAGCTTTAAGACATGATTTTGACTATCTCTGTCATTCACTGCAATTAAAGACACATGAAACCAAACATTATAAATTTGGATTATTTTATGTTGAACGTATCTGAAGTTTGTTGAATCATGGTAAAGAAGGTATTTAGTAATGACGCTAACTTGGCACAAATCCACAGGAAAAGTGAAGGTCATCCCAGTGTGTGTGCCAGGCCCTTGGTCAAGTAGACCCACCACTTACTCCAGAAGAAGTAAATCCATTCAGGTCATAATCCATTCAAATCTTAATTCTCCGCAGGCCATATGATGTTGCTGGATTTGTAACACTCGCTGATTTTCATCAGATCTTCTCAGAAATTGCCAAACTTTTTCCATTTTTTTCCATTAAAAAGTAGATTGGGCTAAAATGTGGTTCAAAGGTGAAAACAAGGAGTTAAAGATGCTCAACTACAGATGAAAAGCAAAGCAAGATGGGGGAAAAGAGCAGTTAAAAGGAGATGCACCATATAAAAACCATTTTGGATCCTTTACTTTGCCTCATGCGTCACTCTCCCTGGGAATTGGATGACCGTAGGATGGGCTGTTGTTGGTGAGGGAGGTGGGAAAAAATGAAGGTATGTACGGGATGACAGTCATCAGAGGGCTGGTCAGCGGGCTCTCACTTTGGTGACTCATGGGGATGATGATGTCGTCCTGGTCCCACACATGGAAGGCATTTGGGTGGGAGAGGCTGAGGGCAGGTGGCATGTGCAGAGGGCTGACTCCTCCCACCTCTCCATCTTTTTTCAGGTCCTCATCCACTGGGCCCAACAAACAGTCTGTGGAAGGATAAAAGGTGAGGGATGAGAATGCAACAATGTATCCCGTAACAATAATGACTTGCATATATATATATATATATATGTGTGTGTGTATACTGTATTGTAACACAATTCAATATATATCCACGATGTGATGACAAGCACGGTACATTTACCCTTTATTAGAGGATATGTACGCACAGCACAGTTTGGCAATCTGAAATACATTTTTGAGTACCTAATCAAACAATAACGTGTATGAAAGCTTCAGTGCATCATGTCATTGCAGATGTCACATTAATTATGTCAAAATTCAGTCAGTGCAGATGTCTTGATGGTAGATGATGGATCAAATTCCATTACCATACTTTAACAGGTTTATTTTTTGCCTTCTCTAGTTGCATCCTACATCAACAAATATGTATATTGTCAAACACTTTTAGAATTTATGCGAAAGGCTAGACAGCACAAATGACTAGATTGTTAAGCTTATGAAGAGGTCAAAAAGAGTACTGATATACAATTAATGCTTAATTAAGATAAGACAGCTACATCTCATAGGTTTGAGTACCTGTTATATCCAGCATGAGCTCTTTGATGAGGTGACCCACGATAGCGTAAGCAACAGCAACCACGACCAAAGCAGCCATCAGAAGATAGAGAACAGATTTAGGTAGCTGGATGAGGTCCCTGGGAGGAGGCTTGTACTCCTTGTACAGAGGCTCCCCATTGTGAACCAAGTACATGAATGACAGTCCACCACCGTCTGTGTTGTTAAAGCTGTCCATATTCCCAGAGTTGGAAACTCCACTTCACCCAGTGAGTAGTTATTCCATTTTATTCAAAGTGATGTTCCAAAGAAATTTGATTGATCCACTTGCTGAGGTGTCACACCCTATAATCCAGAGAGCCAAAGTCAAAGTCTACTGCTTAGAGTAACAAATGAAATATTTATATCTGCCCGTTTAATTAACTTTAACATTAGGCAGATGAAGTGTGATGCAATTATATTCAGCTAGCTCTCTGAAATTACCCTTTTATTACGGTACAATGGATACTTTTCTGGCACTTCACCAACATGAAAATAGGCCAGTGAATAAATTTACCCACCTGTATGCAAGCAAATGCAGCTTCCAGATTAAACACAGTTGGATCTTTGCAGTGCTGGTTCACCAACATGTTTCTACACAGCGGTTAATTGCTTTCATTAGTATCATACTGGGTGTCATCAGTTCATCCTCCCCCAGAGATCAGGACATTTCAGACAGCCTCTGCCTTTCTCTGCGGTGTGCTGTGTCCTCTGTGCTGAAATAATCCTAGTGGGCGGTTACATAGAGAGGCAGAGAGACGAAGGGAGAGATTACATGTCCAATCACAGCAGATCATCAACCCCTCATCCCATCCCACACAGAATACTTAATCCACCACAATCACTGAGTGAGTGCGTTCTCCCCTGTAATGCTCATGCCTATTATAACCACTCACACACATACTTGTATACAAAAAAAATCTCAACTAACTGGAAAGGCTTAAACTGCCCCACTTTGGGTTTTGTCTCTTTTCTACTCACTACTGTAGGCCTAAATATCTCATATCTTCTCATTGGTCTTTGTAAAAAGATGATACATGATGTTTTCTGTCAATGGGTGCTCCACATAGACTGTATATAAAAGGTGCTACATTAGTTGAATTTGTGAAAACATTGGTGGAAAGCAGCCAGTGCATTGAGGTACTCAAAACTAAGTATTTCCATTTTCTGTTAAACTTACTTTGCACCTAGTTGATCTAATCCTATAATATAAATGAAGTGACACTTAGTTTACAGTCTTCGTTTTTTAAAATTAATTTCAATAACGCAAAAATAAAACTGGTAAAGGGGCAACAGGGCTGGGTACAGGGGTGTACAATGAATGAGTATTTTCATAAGTTAACGTTAACAGTGCATTCTTGTAACGTTAGTATTTGTAACTTACAGTGAGAGTGTTGCAACTTTACTTCTTCCACTAACTTACTGCTAACCAGGTGAGAAAACTTAGTTTTAACCATACTGTATATAAATATATTATATATAGTGTATGAGTTTTATAATATAACGTGAAAACATAAAACAGGTTACGGGATTCAGCTACTTTAACAACATACAGCCACTGCCTAAGTTAGCTACAGTATGTTAGCTGCACTGACCTAACGTTAGCTAACTGTTAGTAGCTGCAGATAAGTAACGTTTGCTAAGTTACACTTGTTTAACAGCAATCACTAACGCAATGTGTGTGTTGGTATCATTACAAGCATTTGTTTGCTGTGTAACGTTACTGTAACTACAAAACAGTGACCTACATATTCGGTGGTCTGTCAATGTGATGCTAAATGTAATGTTACATTTTACAGCCAAGTGGGGTTAGCTAAAGCTAAAGATATCTGTAGCTACACGTTAAGTGAGAATTGAGCCTTTTACTAACAATAAATTTTACGCAGAATGAGTTCATTATGTTATATGTGTATTTTAAACAGCTGTGTCTTGTTTTATTTAATTCAGATTAACTGCTGGTCTCTGCAGAGTCAAACTGATCAAAATGGATTTTTTCTTTGAGGACCTACCAACCACCTCACAGTCCACTCCCAACAGCGGATATGGACAGTCACAAACGGTAACATTTAATCATAACGGGTGTCATAATGAATAAATAGAAAAATAGACCTTACAATATATACTTGTTCACACAGCACATCTTGTTTGTTGTTACAGATTTTAATTTAAGTCCCAAAAGTAACATTTCGTTCTCACAAGATAAACATACATTTTTATGGGGGCTGTTTTTTGGGATCTTTGAAATCTCACATGCACAGTAAATGTTTACTGTCAGCCACTGCACACCTGCTGATGATGGAAGACTTTAACTGTAGATTTTTTTCACTGTCCTTGGCAATACAGACAGAAGACACAGTCTATGATTCATCAAGAGGGAAGTCATCAAGCTTGAACTTGAGCACGACTGAGATTCAAGAGCACCAAACCAGGTACACAGTTACCTATACTGTCCCTGAGGTGATCATTCATGTAGTGGCTGCTTTTTCCTGAGCAGTAGCCTACTATCCACTTGCCCCGGGACGAACAGTAGGCTACTCTGTTGTTGTCAGTGATTAGGCCATTTAAGTTATAGCCACATTTAGCATGTCAATATCTATTGCAGCTCAAGCATCGATGACATCAGCAGCAGAGTGCAGGATCTGGTCGAAAAGGTCAATGACAGCCGCACTAGTGACCAGAAAGTGATGGACGGCTTTCATGATAAGCTTGTGGAGAAGGTACAAAACTTATTTTGTGCTTCTGATCCTATTCTGCAATGTAAATACTTACCAAACACTCCTTTAATGATGTCGTGTTTGGCCTGAATGCACTTCATGCTTTAATTGTGAATTGATACTATTGTTCTTGTACTGTTCCTGTCTGGTCCATTGACCAGAATGTTCTAATCAGGTCAATAGT
>JAPMOB010235661.1:0-15172 GCA_029875015.1 Lepomis gibbosus
TGTGTGTGTGTGTGTGTGTGTGTGTGTGTGTGCGTGCGTGTGTGTGTGTGTGTGTGTGTGTGTGTGTGTGTGTGTGTGTGCGTTGGTGCCTTACTTGGATGTGTACAGGTATGCCATCGCCATCCGCACACAACTGCTGCCTCATCCTCTGTGAGCTTGTCTCAGCCCTCCCATCACTAATCAGCATTCAGCAGCGACAGAGCACAGCGGTCACAGTAAAGAATCAGCCTTGACATGTTCTGCCTCTAGAAGCCCATTACCAACATAACACAGCTTCCCAGAACATCTCTGAGCCACCAGAGGTGTGTCTCTGCTCCGTCTACCTCACACAGGGAATTAGCTGAGATACCGCCTGTCCAGACCTCTTTCTGTAAACTGTTTCCCTTCCCCTGTACTTTTTCTCCCTTTGCTTGACGTGCAACTTCATCATATTTCAGAGGAATCATAATAAACCTGCCAGAGCACTAATACAAAAAAGCACACCCCCCCTCTTTAAATTAATGTGCTGAATAATGCATCTTCCTCATTGATCTTCACTGGGTGGAGACTGGGAGAGGGAGTGTAGTGAGGATAAGTGTGTGTATGTGCGTTGGTGACGGCCCTTTGAATGGCTGACGAAGCTGTGTGTACAGAGTGAATACGAGATGGAGAGGAGATGAGGGAGAGAGAGGACCGGAGATTAATCACCTGACAAGTGGATGGAGTGTCCATTTGTGCCTCGGGGACAGGCTGCAGATAGGATGTGACATTCAGCAGCACTTAGGAGGACATGGGAGCGCTAGCACACACACGGGGATGCACATACAGAGTCATTCAATGTTAGCATGCAATGACATGTATGTTCTGAGGGGATATTTCTATTACTGTCAGTTGTAAGGGCATAAGGATTGTGACAAATCCCACACAGAGTATGATGTTAAGATGTATTATCAGGCACAGAAAAGAACACTTAGGCTGGAATAGTATTAGATACTTTTGAGATGGATTCTCAGTATGAGTATGAACAGTTTAAACACGGTTCAGATGGGGGACTCTTAAGATATCAATGATTGACTCAGTGATGGGAAGGATGGCCAGAACGATTAAAATCAGTTCCAGGTTATAACAGGACTAAGGGCCCAAACCTAAACCCAGAAGCGCAGCACAGATCAAAGTCAAGTGCGCCCTACGAAGTGTGTCAGGGGCTGGCACTTTTGGTAATGTCGCCCTTGAATACATGGTGGGACCAGAAAGAATAGATTATCATACATTACAGGTGGGCGTGTTAGAGGCTGTGACAATCATGGCCAAACACATACACTACTTTCATCCCTGTTAAAAACAGAACACTCCTGTGATGAGCTTTCCTCAGAGAAAACTTAATGTTAAAATATGAATATATTGGTGCTGGGTAACGATTAAAAAATTTATTTGTGATAAATGGCATGATTTTCTGTGATTAACCATGATTAAACCCATTGTTATGTGCAAAATTGAATAATGTATTGTGCACTTTAACTTAAATGTACAGCTATATACAAAAAAGTGCATTAACATGTGGTTTGCAAACATTTTTTAAACACAAATAAGGTGCTTTTTACCAGCAGTATTCCCTTTACATGGCAGCATTAAAATATTTCCTGTCTCAACTTAAACATTAATGTAATCAAATCAAATATAAAACACAACTATTTACCATTGCCAGGGCATTATCTTTTATCTATATTGTTAAAATAAGTTCCCATCAGAGTCCAGAGCCACAGTCATAACATCATTACAGGCAAAAGGTTAACATTTATAAATCTGTTTTCTTGGGCGTTTTTTTCTGAACAGGTATCAGCAGAAACATTTACGTTTTTCTTTTATCAGGGAGCAGCATAAACCGTCTCAGTAGCAAGATTCCCTGTTAGAGTGAGGTGAAGTGGTTGTAGCACAAATCATTGGAAGAGAGACTGATCCTCACTGTTTGTGAGTTTCCAGAATCTATTACTGTTTACTAAATAGGACATCAACAGGAGGGAATTCATATGGCAGAGCATCCCCTCAAAACTAGATGTAGACCTATCAGGTAAAGTTATGTAGCCTACAATTTTAACTTAGTTAAATAGGCTACAGCTGTTTAGCGTACAGAAGCCGTTGCCATGGTTACTATGAATAGAAATGTATTCCTGTCACCAATAACCTGACTACAGGTGGAACAGATAACTGCAGCCTACACATGGCTGTAAAGAGAGTCACCAGTGTGAAGGAAAAGCCCTCAGTATAGGCAACTAAGAGTCCTGGATTACAGAACTGGTATGAATCAATTAATCTTTATTCTGTCTTGCTTGTATGATCACATGTCAGCCGTCTGAAAAATAATGAGTAGCTGAATGTAGACTAAAAGTGGAAAGACAAACAAGACATGAATAAAGGGGTTTGTGTGATTTTAGAGCACCTTCAACTATTAAACAAAATATTGTGGACCACATGTGTGCTGAGCTGTCGACCGGCTCTGGTTATTCTTTAACATGTAGCTCTAAGACAGTCTTATCAAAATGTAATTTTCTGCATGAAGCTGCCTCTTGTTATTGTTTTTCCAAGCAGAACAAGACATGTTGGTGTCCATACCGTGTACCCTCACAGTGGCTTGCTAGAAAGACACTCTCCACACATCCCTTCACTCTCTTCACAGTGTTACACAGGCCAACTAACACCAGCAGTAACACTAATAGCTGCCATGGTCTCGAACTTCAGAATGGAAAATCCCACTGCTGATTTCAGCTCCATGTCTTCTGCCATTTCATCAATTTGTCACACCATTGTGGTGTCTGATGGAAAGGTTTTTTTGCACATTCTTACAAGCCATCATAAAACCAGTAAAAGCAGTCTCTCCCTTAAAATGTTTTTTTGGCTGTGCCTCTCAGCTTCTGTTCTCACATGGAGTCGGTCATCTGGTTAGCATTTGTTTGCTAGCGAGTGTCACTGTTTACTCTTAAACTGCTCTGACACAGCTTTTCTACAACTTCACAAAACTTTTGAGTCAGGTGGAAAAACTCCAACTTTCTTAAATTATATAACCGTGAGGTACATAAGGTCAAGTGCCAGCTTTAATGTCATTATGTAGTGGGAGATGTGAAGAATTTTTATCAAAGTAATGACACTAAAATGAATAATTTAAAAATGTAATACTTAAATAATTCAAAGCCTATGTTCTAAGGGACTGATTTTTGCATTTCAGCACATTTTTTTAACCAGTGTCTGAAAAAGCCAAGTTGCTTCATTAATCTCACAATATGGGCGGACTTCCTGAAGCAGTTTTGTCCTCACTTGACTTTAATCCTGATGCTAGTTCTATCTAATGTCACATAAAGTGTACGCATTCCTGGAACAGTTTAAATATTTTTGCTGCTGTCTTCATAAAAATATACCTCTAAAACAGGGTTCCATTCTGTTTGGGCCAAGAATTGTCATATTTATATGTTTGGTTCCACTACTCCTTTATAGTATCAGTGTCACTATCTTAAATCTTTTTCCAATAAGAACCTAGAAAGCCCCTCATTGTCATCAGGCATTCAGTGTTTTCTTCCAGGGACCCACACAGGACGCTCCCTGCTGCAAAGCAATGCTTTAATGTGGTGTTGAGTCTTCGGTGTCATGTTAAATGAAAACACGTAGAGAATCTCTCCCACAGTCAAGAGTGTCGCTTTCGCACACACACACATACAGTTGAATGAACAGGAAAGAAATACCACATATGAGCCGCTGCAAGAATGGAAACAACCCTGAAACAGACCAGAGACAGAGAAACATACACTCCTTTATACTGCACTTTATGAGGGATGTACTGTATGTGATGTGCAGGGATGTTTGATTTGCATCACAGTTCAGGGTGGGAAGTTGGTTCCGAGTCACTAGAGGCTGCAGGAACGCCACCGCAACCTGTCATTTCTGTTCTTACTCCAACTTCTGTCTAGTGGACTGTAATTACCAACCAAAGTGTGTTTTTTGGTTGTGTTTCTGTGTGTGTGAATCAGAATCCCCACTGTGATTGAACACACTGGTGTACAATCTTCAAGACCTCTCTCTTCTAAACAAGAAGCTAAGGCTGGATTACTAACCAGGCAACAGCCTCGAGGGCCCCTGATCTCCAGGAGCCCTAAAAGTCATTGTTTTATTCATATAAATTGGTTCAATGTAATTTTCTTGATTTCACATTTGCTAAGTAATTTGCAGTAGTACTAACTACTAAGATGGGTCTCCTATGTCACTAAGAACCGCCCACAATCGGTCAGCTGCTGCACGTAGAAAAAGACAACAATGACACAACCCAGTAACACAGAAGATATACGGTTTTGCATAAATCTCTATTGCAGTTACTCTGGAAAAATGCAGTTTGCTGCACTGATGAACTTATCTCAGCCGTCTGTCAGAATGCCAGCCCACTAGACCAATATTTTATTTTTTATGAAATCTGAATGCTACGGAAGCCTTCAGAGGCAAGTGAGGAAAAAAATTCTGGTGAATCATTTTGTATGTTTTGGCAGGTGAAAAAACATTTCATTTTTTTGCAAATAGGACCAGTGTTCTTCCAGTTGAATTTTACTTTCTCCATGTACACATGTAACACACATTGTGTGTTAGCAAGTTGTATAATAATATAGCGTAGCTTAAAATATGTTTCTAGCCAAAAGAAGGTAATGTCAGTAATGTTACATAACTTGCTAACACAAAATATGTGTATGTTGTGCCTAGAGTCATAGACAAATTAAAGCTCCAATGGAAGAAAACTGGAATGCTTTTAGTGATGTTTAGAACATGGGGTAGAAGGGTACTTAGAATTACATCAACACACACTTCCACCTGTCAAAACGTCTTTTCACCTGTTTTCAGGAGAAAACTATTATAAAAGGTATCACCTGACTTTTTTTTCTCACTTCCCTCTCAGGGCTTCTGTAGTATCCACCCATGCCCACAGCACTCTCAGTGTAGCTGGCCTAGTTTCAGTTTGTCCAGAGCTGCAGGCAGCTGCCTCCCTGCCAGGCCACTGCCTGCCACCTGCTGCACCACCTGGAGACCAAAGGAACTTCACTCTTGGGATGTGGGCTGATGAATAAACCTAAATTATTGTTGATCAGTGAGCCAAAGCTGCACTATGACCTGTCACTGTGAACTAACTGCATTCACATCGACAGCAACCAGTGAAATGTCTCTTATATAACGGCTCATATTCCAGTTACATGTAAGTCTGAAGGATGACAGCTGACGACTACACATCTCAATCAGGACTAATTTCTTAGCAGAGTTTTACTCTTTATCGTTCCCTCTTGTTCTGAAGGTTCCGCAGTGGACTCAATTTGTTGCTATGGTGATTTTTTTAACATAGATTTTGCTTTTGCAATGCTGCAATTTCCCCATGGGTCTCATTAAAGTTTGGTTCATACCTTCTCAGCATTTAACTAAATGAACTGTGCAGCGGATAATAATAATGCAGTGGTCGGAGGGACATGCTGCAACTTTATGTGATGGGCTGCTCGTTAGTCATGTTCAAGCCTAAATGTTTCAACACCAGCAAAAGCAAAAAATGAGACGAACGATTACACCAGAGAAAAATTACTGGAGCTTTTTGCACAGTAAAAGCCATTATGCTCCATCATGTTATCCATTTTCAAAAAGACTTTCAGAAAAAGATTTATTTCTATCTATGAATAGAAGTTGTATGAAAATAAACTGCCTCAGGTACCTGACAACCTGCCAAAAAACTTCAATGAGGCTCTGGTCCCAGAATTGCTGGAGAATGACATAAACCACAGGTCTAGTTTCACATCAGCTGCGGTGCAGGAAGAGGAAATAGATGCATGCTGGTATCATCCCAAAGGAGAATCATCTTTGTGAAACCCTCAGGTGGAGCAGCGCAGACAATGAGTCATATGTACGAGAATGTTATGGAGGGCTACAGGACGCAGAGAAAAGAGGCTATTTTAGGCACACTGCTCTGAGAAAAATACCTCCCTTTGAAAACTACATGAAGCGCAGCAGCCCTGCACTCCCATTGATTCACATAAAAAAAAGTATCACGAAAATCAAAAGCTGAAGAAACTTTGAGAGACTTAATTCAGGGATGATGGGGAGGGCTTATACAATGAATTCCTTTTATAGGTTAATCAAGAGTTGTATTGACAAGCGATCAAGTGTCCATCTGCCCACACACACACATTGCAGCACTACATGTTTGATACCTCCTACTTTCCTACTGTGCAGTGCAGAGATCAGAGCAGCAGCCTTATACCCTATCATCTTTATACCTTCCTCCTGAAGGGGTGGGGGTAAAGCATCCAAATATCAAGCAGCAACACAAAAGCCTTTCCTCCTGCTACTCCTTTTATCTTTATCTCTCCCTGCTCTCAATTAAATGGCATTCGATGTGTTGGAAAGGAGGGGAGGGATGGAGGGGGTATACAGGTTGAGGTGTGGGCGGGGGGGGGTAAACTTCTTAACACCGCCTCTTGCTTCTTCTCCAGAGCACTATCGTTCATAATAGATCACAAAAGCGTATCAGATCAGATAGGAGGATCAAATAGCTGGTTTGAAATGTATGGGGTCCCACACAGCCTGATTTAATGATGACATCCTCAGAGCCGGGCCAGAGGTTCGTATTCAACTTGTATAATAGGCTGCTGGTGGTGGGGGCTGATGGGTAGTAAAGAGAGAGCAACCCCGGGCAAAGTTTCTCCTTTCTCTTCTCTCTCAATAGATGCTGTAATTGAATTATAGCGCAACTGATACTTTTGTGTGCAACCTCCCATCCTCCCCCCTCCACTCCTTCTCCCTTGAGTCTCTTTAAAAGACACCAGACATGGAATTTGTCTTGTTTTGTCTCTTGGCTTTGAAAGCAGAAGCTAATGAGCAATGGATGAAAAGCATACTGTTAAAATTTGGAATGAAGTGAATAAATATAGTGAGAAAAATGGAGGTGATAACTGTTAATCAGCACATTTGCTCATTAGAATGAACGCATGTTTGGCATCTCAACAAACAGCAGAGAGTAATTGGTGCACAAGAGAAGCCCAATCCAGAAATTATGGTTGATCTTTTTCATCAAAAACCACATCACTGGAGGAGAGAGAGAGATGAGGGGAGAGTACCAGATGAGAGGACGGGGGAGTGTGAGAGAAGTGTAGAGAAGATGTGAGGGAAAGGGAGGGAGGAGCACTTTCCATTTTCAAAGTGCAAAAGAAATACTGTACTCTCTCACGTTGGTATAATAACACTGCAGCCCACGTACAGTAAGGCTCCATCTGCGGACGTCTTATCCACCTAGAAGCTGTTTATCCACGCTGACGCTCACTTAGTCCTGTTTGTAGCTAAACAAAACGTGTGACTCAAGTCTAATAATAAAGCATCAGCCCACGTACTCAAACTGCCACGACTGAGGTGAAAAGGAAAATATCTAACTTGAAAGGAACATGGAAACTGTCGCTGTTGATTTCTGTACTGTATATTGTATGCGGCATTTGAACAGAATTGGGACTTCTATCAAAGTAGCCCTGTTCTTTGTGAATGACTCAGATACATCAAGAAGTCATCATTAAAAGTCTGGTGATTGGACATGAGTCTGGATTCTTCAGTCCAATTTATCTGGAACTGTGTCAGAGCAACAGACCCAAACCTGCAAAAGTGAGTCTTATTCACAGTTAGCTGGACTATCACCAAGTCGTATTAGGGTGATCTCCATGTATGAACTCATTATGATGAAAACATGTTGATCTGATTATTAAAAAAACAATATAATCTGTCAGTGAAATTATCACAATTACATTTTTTATAATTAGTTTATAATTAGTTATCCAAACCTCAACATGATAAAATATACATCAAAATGAAGTGTGTACACCATCCAAATTTGGTTTGGGACATAAATTCAAATAAATGCAAAGGTTAAAAGACATTTAATTTGACATATAGGTACTAAACACAACAACCTATTTCAACACTAAAAGCTATTAAATGATTGACTACAAACTTGTTTTGCTGAAAAAATGCAGTTAAAGGAAATGATCAACATTTTGGGAAATAGACATCCCTTTTCTTACCAAGAGTTTTATGAGAAAATAATATGGGTAAATATGAAGCAAGCAGCGGGTAGCCTAGCTTAGCTTAGGGTGAAGACTGGAAACACTTCACGCTCTATCCAAAGGTAACAAAATACAGCACCTCCGAAGGTCACTATTTAACATGTTACGTTAAACACACAGGAGAATTATTAGTTGCAGCAGGCTTATGATTATCACTTCAAAGACTCTTTTAAACCCGTTTAGGAGAACCTAACCAATTGGTTAAACCAAGTTTTAGCTTTTTTTTGTTTAACAGTAATAGAAGTGTGGCAGTGGAAACACTGTGGAACACAATGCAAACCAATAAAACAGCAGTTACAACTCAACAACAACACTTAAAAGGAGACTTACAAACATGGGTGTGTTCCAGTACCCATCCTATACTAAATTTACTATGCCAGAAAAAAATGTAGTATGTCCCACTGCACAGTATGTCAAATGCAGTATGCTAAAAATACCAGGATGTCCTACTGTATTTGCAGTATGCAAGCCAGTATGCTTTTCTGGCTATATTGAACCAAAAGAAAGCGGACTCTGTGCAGCAAGAGGGTTAAAGTTCAAGGCGCAATGTTGTGACAAAGTAGTATGTCCCAACTGTATGCATACTGCATGCAACAGTACGTACTGCTGCAGTCTATTCTAAAAGTAAAAAGAAAGTGTGTGCGATTTGGAACATAGCATGAGTCTGTTGCACAAGTGCATGCTGGGACACCTGCCCATTATTTTTTTTTGAAAACTCTACCTCTGATAGGCTAATACTCTTTGCCTCTGTTGGGGCGAGTTCAGCGCAGACAAAACGTAGAAAAATGTTTTTTTCAATGGAAACGGTGGTTCCCTGAACACCCTATTGTGTACGCAAGCGCACTGAATTTTCCCACCTTTTTAATGCCGTTGTGTTTACAAACTTGTGGCAGCTGATTAGGTAACACCTGAGACACGCCTAGCAAATGGGAGAAAACGTACCTCGAAGCCTGTTGCAGAACGTTGCAAGGAAACATGTCGTTCAATCAGAAAACGTTGCAAACTGGTGCAAAACGTTTTGAGATTGAACGTGCCCTTGGTTGGGTTTGTTAGTTAATGTTAGCCAATCAGAGGCAGAGTAGGAACTGAACTCATCCCTCAAGTTAGTTGTCGAAAATCTGGTTGGGAAAACACTAACGCACACCTGCCTCATATAACTGCAATCACATAATCAGCATGCAGCCAATGGTATGAGTGCTGATCATGGTTTGGACTCTCTTCTTAAGTTGTCTTTATTTCAAAGTGAGAGCGCACTGTTATTCAATATAACTTCATCCCAGATTAACAAATCAATCCTCAAACTGCGTTCAAAGGACCAAATAAGCTTGTTGAGGATTAAAAGGATCATTTAAGCCTGAAAACAACATGTTAGCCTAGATTAGCTAAGCCACATCTGAAGAATCGGGCTGCCAGACATCCCATTTCTACATGCATGTGTATCTGCTGGCCAGCAAACCCATAACACTTCATTACATTACAGAAATGTTGGGATTAACAAACTGTATTACCGCATGTTGTTAAAAAGACAGAGATGAGTTGAACAGTGGGAAAATTAATTAGCGTGTGAAGATGATTTAATCAGTGATTTATAGAGGAGAGCATCTTCTAACGAGCGAGTTACTTTCAACAATGACTATTCCCTGATGACTTTGCAGTTTAAAAAATCAAAGAAGAGTGGCCCAGCCTCCTCCACCTGTAATAGAGAAGTTTAACAGAGCATGTGGGCTTCAGCAGAGTCCGTCCTTCAGCACTCACACCCACAAAAACTCACACAGCCCAGCTTGCTCTTGCATTTATGTATGATCTGCACTACTGCTGGTCCCAAGTGCACATTTCATAATTCATACATACTGTAGCAACTGGAAATGCTACTATATCTGCCTCCACCACTCTGCTTCATTTTATCAGCAAGCCAGACTGGTGCATGTTACACTCAGATTACAGCAAACCTCCTGACACCCAAAATTGAATATGTAGTGACACGGCAATATTTGAAAAGTTTCAAATAACCAAGCAAAGATCTTGAGTTTGAAAGTCAAGCAACACAACACTTGCCGCTGTTTTGTCTGAGGGCGGAGCAGTGGGCCGTCTTGCTGTTAAATAAGTCAGGAATCTTCTTTTACACACAAATCAAGAAGAAAGTGGATCACCACAGGGCTAAGAAATCACGCGAGTTACCAGGTCTGGATCACAGTTGCATCAGTCTGATTAAGTATCATCCTCATGGCAGAAAGCGCATCTGTGGCATGTTAAAGAGGGAAGAGAATGATGTAACTGGACAACAACGTGCTGCTGAGCTGCTTCATCTTACACGATGATAGTTTATCATTACACAGTAGGACACTAATTAAGCTCAGTTTCGTAAACCGCTGTGGCTCGCTGGGCAAACACAGCTTGTGTTCAACCATTAATTTTCTTTTTTTTACTTACTAACTGCATAAATAACTGTTTACAAAAAATAACTCATATGGATGTAAAAGTGCAATTCTATTCACAAGTAACAAGTAACTGAGTTGTTCCTGTTTAAATTAGAATGAAAGTTTAATGGAGTTTTACAGGAATAATGGTCAGCAGTTTCTTTGGATTGCACCTTTGTTTGGACTCTCACCTTGTGTTCATGTAAGCTTGTTTGAAATAATCTTCATTTTTAATCTTTATTTCTTTTCATCTCTATTTGAACTGCAACCTCTTCGTCAGTGTCTGCAACTTGGGTCCATACTGTTCCTCTGCCACTGCACTTGGCCTCTTTGATTAAAAAGCCATAAACGGTCTTAAAATGGAAACTCTAGATTTTAATCGGAGATGTTACACTGACAAATTGACTTGCATCCAAATGATTTTATTATCCATCTGCCTTTACTGACATCATACTGGGTTATCCCATATTCATCTTTTCTTTACGGTCAGTTCTCTATGTGGAGATGAACATTAGCACCACAGCATCAAACTCTTTGCTGCTGCAGAGCAGGAAATTAACTTTTTATTGAGGACTATTTTTCTCCCCTAAGCTGGTTTTAGTGGGAAAGAAAGGGCTGTATGAACTAAACCAGTTGCATTGGATTACCTGCTGTAGTCCATTTATAAAACTAAAAGAATACACATCTATGATCCCGGCCTACCTGAAACTGATATATAGATATTCAGTTCAAGAGCAGCTTATCATCCATTCCAAATCCTCAGCATTTTCTCCATCTCTTTATCACCACCACCAGTGTCTAGACTCCATCAGGAGGGGTTTCTATACCACATTTTTTTATGTATCATGTCAAAACAATGGGGTCTAACCTCCAAATAACTTTTCACATTCTCACATGTAAATAAATTGTTGTTCACTCAGTCAAGTCTCTCCTGTTTAAAATGTGCATTACCTCAAGGTAAATGGAGAGAGTGCCAAATAAATACTAAATTAAAATATTTTTTAAAACATAAAAACACTAAATCCAAAGTGTGAGTGAGTTGTAATAAATGTTTCCCACATCAAGGCTGCTCCTACATAGTTTCAGAGAGGAAGAAAGGCTTTGCCTCAACTAGTAAGACAGTCAGCTCCCCACAGTAAGATCAGAACATCTGATTAAATGCTCCAATTCCCTTCTGTCCCCAAATCTAAACATTTGAGGGGGACACTAGCAAATTGTGTCCCAAACAACAGCAATTTTTTTTTAAAGCTCTTACATGTCTAAACTGTCTAACCGCTTATGAGAGTAAGATATTTAAAAGCAGAAGTTTAGTGACATTTCCCTTTATATAGCAACGAGTAAGTCTTAACACATGGGATTTGTGGATTTTCCTCTCTGAAGCTGCACGACTCGCTCCGGGATTCAACGGAGTAGTTATGTTTGGGAGCTTGGCTTTATCCCAGGAGCTTTATGTTTTGATGTTGCAGGACTTGTGAGGAGTGAAAAAGTGGAGCAGCAAAACTATATCCAGACACAGTGGAATATCACAAAAATAGTTGATTCTATCAAACTAATAGAAAAAAAAGAAAAGGAAAAACAAATCACCAGCATCTTTTCCTCTACAGGATGTTAGCTTTAAGAAGTGAAGTGGAGGTAGATTTACTGTATTAAAGTGTTAAGTCGTTGTTGTTCCCAGGTACACTGAGCTCTTTTACCTTCTCCTCCTATGCTTTGACTACCGATGGAGACCAACTCACACGGCTACAACCAGCTTCAGTGCATCGAGCCAAGTGAGCCATCATTTATATTAAAAAATGGAGAAAGGCTCCCTGTTAAATCAATACATAAACTACCCGCAGGATCCACAGTGAAGGCAGTGGAAGTGACAGGGCGCTTAAAGAATGGACGACGGCCTCTCGGAGCCCGCTGACTCAGCACGTTCCCCCCTGGTGAAGGAAACAGAGCTCCGCTGCGCTGCCCCGTCTCCCGCCCCACACTCTCCTGTCAGTCAGACAGCTTGCTGTGTCTACCTGGGAACTGCTGATCAGAGGCTCTTAAATATCACCAAAGCAAAGAGTATAATTCATAAGAGAGATAAATGCTCATAGTGTCGACACGTTTGCCGCTGCTGGGAATTCAGCCAATGTTTGAAGAAACATCTCCTGTCTATATCACATTTTTGACCATTGGTGGCTTTCATCACAGCAAGTGTTTTGCTGTGCCCGCTGCTGTGCGACTATCAAATATCAGATATAAAAAGCAGCCCGAAAATGATCACACACTGCAGGTAAGATCCATCCATCAAGGCTGATGAGATCATAAATCCTTCTCCCTCTCGGCCAGACTGATTTCCTCTCCACTTCGCCGAGATGGGTATAAAATGCAGATCAACGTGTTCCCCTCTCTCTCCTCCTCCTCCTCCTCCTCACCTGTTCTATCCATCATCTGGACAGCTGCTCCTCTGCCTTTTCACTCCCCCTCCCGTATGCACTGACCTCTGACCCCGTCTGTCGACACTCCCCCAAAATCTTACATATTTGTGACAGAATCTACAGGCACACACGTTTAGATTAGACTGCCTCGAGGAAGGACACACCCTACCTCAACAGGGGTGGGGGTGTTCTGTTTGCTGGATATTTGACTGTGAATTGCGTGTAACTGTGTGTTTGTGTCTGTGCCGATAACAACTTCCACCACCAAAGCTGTGTGGTTATTAAAGTCAGTTAAATTGAATGAGTTAAACATCCGGCATTCTTAACATTACTGCCATTCATTTTCTCAAGCCTTTTAAACTGATGTCCTACCTTCCAGGCAGTGGTTGGTAGTTATAGTCTTCTCAAAACAGCATGAACATCAACTTGCGGAGAGCTGGAACCTTCCTGAAAAAGGGCGAGTGAACTTACCTGTTGCAAAAAGAGCTGCATTAATGAGGTAATGCGTGTTGTCATGAATTTAAATCCAGAGGACAAACAGAAGAATACGTAGATGTGCAGTAATGGGTTGAGTCAATTTGGTTGTTTCATGGATTAAAAAAGCTTCTGATGAGGAGCCGACTCAGAAGTCTTAGGTGTCAGAGGATTCTTGAAGACACCAGATATAACTGTTTCCACATAATCATTTCATCTAAATAAATAAATAAAGGCACCTAAATTTTACTGTGGTGGATTACCATTCTCAGGCAAGTCTCAAGTCTCAGCATGTTGATTTTCATTGTGTGCTGAAATAGATTGAACCCAGCTAGCTGCCTGCATGGCAGAAAAGCAGTTATGCCTAGTATGCACAATTTATAGTTAATGGCATAATAAATGCAGAGCCACTACTAGCATGATCCTTGAAGTGCCTCCCATATACAACGAGCTGAGTACTGACAAGTTCTACCAACTGCTCATATCAGAGGCAGACAACACTGTCAGGCTCAATTAGAAATAAATGAGAAATACCAGCCAGACATATCAGCGCAGCATTATACACGTTTAACCCATTCAGTCACAGTGCATTACAGAAGTAAACATACTGGAGGTTTAGAGCCATCTTTAGTTTTAACATGAGAAAAGGCAAAGCAAATTGTGGCTTGTGAGCGAGTAAAAAAAAAGAATCCAGACACCGTCCACATGGCCCATTCATCCCCAAATCTATCACTGTAAAACGCTCCTCTGTATACACGCTGCCTACCATTAATTATGTCACCAGTCAGACAGTGGCCTTGAAGTAAACATGCACTGTATGATAATAAGTCAGCACACCACATTTCACGCAAGACTTGCTGTCAAAGGACCAAACATCTGTCTCTCGTTCCAGTCCCTTCTCCTCCTCTACAATGTAGTTTTTGCAGCGAGTCTCTTTATGTACCTATAAGTCAAGGTGAACAGCCAACCACATACAAAACACCACTAATTTATATTAGGTTGCTCCGCTTGGAACCGAGGATGTGTTTGTCTCATAAAGCAACGGCTGTATGCTTTGCCGCCAGCAGACAGACGATGTGTAGCTCTGCTCTGAACCAGCCACCTGAAAAACAACTCGGAGGAAAAGATGGTAGTAAAACGCGACTCTTGAACTCCCCTGTTCTCGCTCTCCCCTCTTGTACATGCTGTACTCTTTGCTCTTTACTCTCTCTCTGTTCACAGTAAACTGCACAGAAAACGGGAGGCTGGGCAATAGGGTCAAGGGGTGGGAGCGGAGTGGGAAATAGGCTGGAGCTGGTAGCTGCAACATTACAAGTGGAATTCCTTTTATGATATCACCTGAAAAGAAAGAGAGTTTGGCTTATTACTAAGTTGGAATATGGATAATGGCTGCTTTGTGCTGCGGACGGGGGCGGTTTGCTGGGTCGCTAGTTTTGAGTGGAAACAGCCTCATGTTAGCACTGACAATCTGTTGTAGCTGGTTTTTGAAGGGTAACAAGGGAAGGACTTGTATTAAAATAACTCACCGTTACTCTCTTCTCTTTTAATGTCCCTCGGCATTACCTCCTTGAACCCCTAATTACTGCATCAGCGCTGACATGGACAGCCACTGTACATCACATCAGTGTCTCTTTTGATCACACTCTGATGAGCGAGAGATTTTTTTGTTTGTGTGCATCTGCAGCCTCTTTTCATCTCACTGTGTGCATGTGTAAAAGTGGTGTGTGTGTGTGTGTGTGTGTGTGTGTGTGTGTGTGTGTGTGTGTGTGTGTGTGTG
>JAPMOB010235662.1:0-50010 GCA_029875015.1 Lepomis gibbosus
GAAACGAGCATCATGACAGCGTTTCATCTTGGAATCTTTTCCAAAGACCCTAATGCTGTTGCCTGAACTTCTCTCTCTTCCTGAACACACACTTAAAGCTATTCTCCTCGGTGTTACAAGTAGTTGAAGCCATTTCAGTTTGAGGGTGGGCAAATGTGGAAACTTTACACTCCGGATAGGATCCTGGAGATTTAATCTTGTATGATGTTTACAAAGTGTTTTATTGAACCCCACTGATTTTACACGGAACAAAACCTCTTCTTATGTTGAATACATTTCCTTTGAACCTTGACTTGCAACCATTCAGTCTCTCTAAATAGAATCAGACCATGGTCTGTTAATTGTAAAATAAAACAGCTACTCAAGAATCTGCAATTTGGAAAGTTTTAATCCCTTTTTTGATGGCCATGTCTGCTGAAACATCACACTACAAAGGCTCAAAAGTGTCAGACAGCCCTGGTATTCTGAAACACAGACTGAGTGCTTCCCCAGACCCCCTTTGAAAGCAGAGACATGATTAGACTTGCCAAGCCGGCAGAGGAAAGCAAAGTGCAGTAATGGCACTCTAGACTGAGAACAGTCAGCTGCTAACAAAAGCTCTGTAGCTACAAACCAGGAGGATATTCGGACATTCATACAGGCAGACAAAGGAAGAATCTAGAAAAGTAGAGTGCAGATTAGTGTGAGTGTAGGTTCCAGGTCTGCTCGCGGTCCTGCATTAACGGATGACATAACACAGTGATGAATTATGATTGGCTGGATCACGGGAAGTGTAATGATGTTGTGTGTTTGTGCCGCAGTCTAACAAATTTTGACTGTGCGATTGTTTGTGTAGAGAAAGAGATCTAACAGTTATGCCCAGTACAGTGTTCAACAGAATTTTAAAAAATTTTAAAAGCTCATGTACAGATGGGTCAGTCTACATTAAAAATATTAAACATATTATTATATATAAAAAATATGATTGGATGTTCTATACGTTTATAATATCTATAGAAAGATGTCAGTTTGCTATGTAAAGATTGACTTTAAAGCTGCACAGTTGTCTTTGTGCTGACCTGCCACCTCTGAGCTCACTATATCTTCTTTCTGCTTTTGGAAGTAGCCGGATGAAATGGGTCTAGAAAAGTTCTGTCTGAGTTTAGTTCCTCACACTCACCCACTCATGTTCTCTCTTTCTGTCTCTTGCACTGATTTTTTTTTTTTTTTTAGACTGCTGGGTAGTAGGTTACATAAATATTGTTTAGACATAAGTAACATTAAACAGAAATAAACGGCTACAATCATACTAATTAATTAACAAGTAGTTGATTTAATCTATATTTAAAAATACTCTGTTTCAAGGTAAAGTCCTGCATTGAAAATGTTAAGTGAAATCGTGTAAGTATAATCAGGAACTAGATTAATATTATTCATACATGTAAAAGCAGGATTTTACTATTGAAGCTGTTGAGGTGGGCCAAGTTTTGAACGATAAAGTTTTGTGGTGAAGTTTAAATCGATTAATGACTTGGTTTGTAAAAATTCAGTCAGCATTGCTGAAAGCTTGTTCTGTCCATCAAACAGTCCAAACCTCAACATTATTGGCAAAATATTTAAATTATACAGATGATTCAAAGGAAAAGCAGCAGATCGCTCATATATTCGCTCGCATATTCGCTCGCATATTCGCTTCGCACATCCTCTCACTCGGTCTCTCTCTCTCTCTCTTTCTCTCGCAAACACAGACAACACACCCGTCTGTGAAATGAATGGTTTCCCAGTGTTTAGTAACTACCCGGCCCTAACGTCCACACTGCTGACATGTCAGCGTAATTGTTCGGTATCATTTATTTGGTCTTTTGACTTGATTGGCCAAACTCCAAAAGTGCTTTTTTTGTTATTTTCAGCCGATTAATTTTGGTTGCCGAACATTTGGTGCATCCCTATTGAGCCTTAGATGTAGCAGTAAACCTGTGGTTTGTAGCACACCCTGAGGTGGAAAGCAAAAACGGCAGTCTCCTACATGAGGTGGAGCTGCAGCTGGTCTGGATGTGACAGAAGTGGATCTTAAGTAGATCTACAACTGTCACCCTGAGTGCTCTCTGCACTCCTATCTGCCTGCCAATGACAGTACCATTTATGTTGATGTGATGAGAGCATGTGTGTGAGTGACATGTTGGTGACAGCCTATAGAACTGCTTTGTGTGAGTAGGGTGTGTGCCCTTTGTGTGCCTTGCAATCTTACAGCTGTGCGTTTCAGATGAAGATTGCTTAGAAATAAGTGCCTGTTGCGTAGCTGACTAATGGGCAAAGTGAACGCCATAGATTCCTTTTGCATACCTGAACCGACAGATATGGCCTTCTTCCCACTAGTTTCTCCTGAGCATTAAACAATGTCTGCACTTTACTGAAGTTAAATTCCTCTATGGGTAAACTGGATGTCAGGACAGTAGCAGCTAGTATATGGAGATTACCATCCCACAGATTAAAATGAATGTTCAGAACACTCTTATTTTGATCTGACCTTTAGTTGTGCACAGTGCTGGGAGCTATGTGACATCCTCTGCTGCTTTTTCCTGTTTACACTTGTTTTCTATTTTTGCAGGGACTGCCTACGTCTGTGTGGGAATCAACAGTTTTGAGTTGTGGGTGTGTCCGTGCACAATAAAGAAGATCAACATATTATACCATGTCTTTATTTAGTATTGTGCCAAACCATGCTTTCAGGTTTGAACAAGGAATAAATGAATGGTGATACAAACTTTCTAAAAGGTCACTGTAGTGCACACACACAGTGTCCACAATGGTGATGTAAGAGTGTCCTGGACAGTGTATCTAGCTTCAGTCTTTGTGTTTTTGTCCTCACTGCTCCTAGCTTTTCTTCCGCTGTTATTAACACAAAATAGATGTGTGGTGTTAACTATAGTTATTTCTTTTGGTACCAGTGTAGTTTAAGCCTCTTTTAAATATCTCTTTGATGAACCTAGATGTTGCTTGTGTTACAGGAAAGTGACCATTAAAATCTGATACTACAAAGTATCCTTAAAGTTTGATAATGAACCGTAACACTGAGCTGATTCATCTGTAAGTCTATTGACATAAAATTAATCAGCAACTGCTGTGATAATTATGATTATTAATTCTGAGCACTGTATGATTACTGTTGTCTATTCAAAGTTTATTAATTCTTTATTGTGCAAAGGTTCTCAACATAATTGAAATACAAACACACACGCACAGATTCCTCCCTTTGTTAGAGAGATGGTACAAGGTATTGTGCCTGCTGTGTGTCCTTACATGTATGTAGACATACAGTTTATAATGCTCCGTAGAACAGGGAGAGCCAGAACCAACTCGTTTGACCCTGAGTTTTGTCCTCAGTGACAGAACCACCTGCTGCTACAATGCAGCAGTCTCATTGAAATGAATGAAGATGTCTTTTCTGAGACAGTGCTGAAATAGTCCATTTTCTGTGTTGCACACAAACTTAGTGTAAAAGCAAAAGTATATTTGCTGCTGTGCTGGTTATCAGTGATTGTGACAGTTGGAGGTCTGAAACATTGTGAAAGAGGAGGCAGCAAGACCTCCCACAGAAGAGGATTGTAATAAAGTCCAAAGTATACAGGAGCACATCAAATTGCTCTGCCATGGTGTAGAGCCTTTTTAGGTATTGATTTCTTTTGTGCTGTCCTTGCTGGAGTTAGGCGTAGCCAGACTGCCAGGCATCTTGTGCCCAATAACAAAAGAAAGGTGGAAAATAGACAGCTGCGCTTCACATCTCAGCAGAGGAGTGAAACTTTTAACAGTTCATGACATTTCTGTTCACACTTAATGAAATATGCAGTCTGATGTTGGAAAACCAGAAACGTTTAGAGGTAGGAAAAATAAATGTATCATTAGCAGCCTAGCAACAAGAAATAACATGTCGTGAGAGCCACATCTTTTAGAGTTTGCTTAATTAAACAGGCTCATTAAGCTAATGTTTGGCTTTCAGAGAAGTCTGTTGGTTACAGCCCTCTTCCAGAGACACCAACAAGCTGTGAAGGGCATTTTTTATTTCTTAGCATATGAACCTGTCCCTCAGATCAGTCTCATAGCACCATTCTACTGCTTTGGTTTCAGTCCAGGGTTGCCATGTTGGCATACTGTAAGGACATTTGGGCAGTGAGCCCCATGAAGATAAAGTAATCATTTAATTTAAATACTGGCAGCCCTGAATGAGTTCGTCTGTAAGACACACAAGTTCCATTGATTTTGCCATATTGCCAGCTGTAGTTTCACACTGGACCTTCGTAAGTTCGTTGCTGGAAGATGTTTCCTCCACTCTCTCTTTCTCAATACTGATTCTAAACCTAAACTCATCTAAAACTCAAAATCTCTATACCTCACTGTATGTTACAAATTGTTAAAAAAATAGTTATAATAGATATTATTAAATAATATCAGCAAGGTAACAGGGTTTAGTGGGGACTGGGAATGTTACAGCCTGACGTAACATTCCCACTGTTGATGGCTGAAGTGTGGTTTTAGAAAAATATATTTTTTTAGTATTGATTAGAGATATCTTTCGATATCGATAATTATCACGATAAATATCAAATCGTTATTTCTTTAGAACTTTAAAGGCGGATTTTTGCCCGTAAGTGAAAGTTAAAGAAACCTGATGGTTAATTATGGTTTAAACTCTTCTTAATGATCAGAACATGACAACCATTTGACTCCAAACAGTGGATCACTTCACAAATCTGAGGGAGAACATTCAAAACAATAATGATAAAATATTTTTCAACAAATATGCACGAGTAAAATTTAAGTAAAAGCTTTTTTCCTCAACAAAATACACATCTTGGTAAAAAAATTCAGTCCTAATTCGTATCTGATTCAAGTGAATCAAATCAAACATTTATTGAATATTTATTGAACATTTGTTATATTGTTGAAAAAAATTATATCGCTATAATTATTGTTATTGTGTTATTGTCCAGCCCTATGGCTATCTCATACACTCGTGGATCTAAACAATGATATATCGGCACAAACCTGTTGGAGGAAGTACATCATGCAGGGTTAAGCAAGGCTCTCACTGTGAGCAGATGAAAGAGATAAAGCTCACATTTAAACCTGAGAGCCAGTTTAAAAGCAGTCCTCTGAGAGCCAGTCAGAACCTAGCGCTCC
Organism: Lepomis gibbosus; assembly: GCA_029875015.1. NCBI lineage: Eukaryota > Metazoa > Chordata > Actinopteri > Centrarchiformes > Centrarchidae > Lepomis > Lepomis gibbosus. The sequence continues at coordinate 5,158 of JAPMOB010235662.1, forward strand.
AGACAGAACAACGTCCATCGTCCATTGCAAGCGGAATATGCTAGTAGTAATATGTCCTAGCTGAAACGCACACATGCCACGCACACTTAGCCACAGCCTTTCTCCGTGTGAGAACAGAGGCAGAGCCTGAGCCCGTGTTTGTCAACACATTACAGAGCCCTAATTGGTCCACTGAGCAGCAAGATGCTACACTGATGTCATGCTGAGCAAACCAAACTCTACTTCATATTTCAGCAGGAGAGGAGGCATCGGTACAGGCTGAAGGAGGGTCGTTTTAGGTTTCCAAAATATTGCAGATGTGGAAATACGTGCCAGCTGTTCACCAGTTGTTTTATCATCTTGTATTCAAGCCGCTTTTTGGTCCATTAATATGCTTAAAATAAAAGGCTTGGCCCAGTTGCCTAATAGTCATTACACAAACATGGGACAAATCAAACCATCATCACAGGTGCTTTAGAAAGGGGTTGGGAACATGGTGACCGCACTGATGCATGTTTCATTTTGAACTAAATCATCTGCTTCTGGTGTTCCTGTAACACCCCGATAGTTAAGCTTCAGAAGTGGTCCTTTGTCACTGATGTCTTTCACTTTTGTCTACTCTCAGAACAAGTGCCATCTGGAAGTCAGACAGAAAACAGGAATTATCCTCTAAACTCCTTTTAACTTATGTAGTGTCTTTGAGCGCTCTGTAAATGTATTATTATTTAACTGCTACAAAGCCTGTGTTTTGCTCACATTAGATCAGCTATAACTGGACCACTGTATCCAGTGTTTATGTTGCATTGTTATTTCAGTACTGAGTGTACATGGGTAAATGGAGTTGGTATAAAAACATGCCTCAGGAGCACTCCTCTCCCATACTGTGCCGTGCTTGATGTAGCAGAGACCTTGACCCAGAGCAAAGGATAGCCCCATAGACATTACTAGAACAGCATTGGTCAGCCATCTCGGTGGAGCACAGGTATGTCTTAAGGGATAATTTGATGGATGTTATTAAAATCCAAACAAATACTAATTACCTTTACTTCAATCAACTGAGCGTTTCCCTTAAATCAGTGCTCTTCAAATCATGAGCTCCAGTGCTCATCCACTGCTTAGCCTAAGGATAAGTCCTGCAATACTGATACTAACCTCGCAAATCGGGTCTAAAGATAGGGCTGTCCCGGTTAAGAATGCATCAGATAGCTAACTCAAGGCTAAGCCTGCGGCTAAAAGCATTTTAAAAGCCGAGTCTTTATCATGCTATTCAGACAAAAAGAAATTTTCGGAGTTGAACTTTTTAGTATCTGGCATTTCTTCTTGTGCATCATCAAGGCTCCATTCTGCCAACCCATTAAGTATTTAGGGCATCTGAGCATTTGAGCTTAATTAAAAAGTTACTTAAAATCCTCATCACGGTAATTACTTCAGAGCTGCCAATATTTGACTGCAGCCGCTGTGAGGTCTTTTTTTTCTCCCAGCATGAGTGAGTTGGCTCTGTTTCTCTGCTAAACAGGCAATTTGAGATGAAATGTTGTTGAAACTAATGTTGTGTGTGTGTGTGATTTATATGGGTATTTTATGGCATGTATCTGTGCTGCTTATTTAGTAGTTGTACTCAGATATGTGTTTAATGAACTTGCTCTAATATCTGCCCGTGTAGGAGAGAGAGTTAAAGGCACAGTGAGCGATTCTGCAGAAACATTATTAATATTTAAACTCAACTGCCAAACAAATACGCCCTCAGAATCGCCACCATTGAAATTCATGGACCCACATTGCCAAGGTGACCAGTACTACCTCTATCTTTGTTGAAATGTGGTAGAATCCACAGCGTCTGCTGGCTGAGGGCAAATTATCCCTAATAAGGGGGCATTTTTTTCCAATTCTGTAAAAAGTTTGACACGCCTTTAAATATGTATTGAAGCAAAACTTTTCTAAGGCAAAGTCCATGCCATGGAGTCTTGTTTGTATTGTAGGATTGTCGATGTAACTTTAGCAGTAACAAATAATAAACAGTCATCATCAATCAAATGGCAAGCAAGCAAACAAACATAGCATCCAAAACGAGGCCTGTCACAATAACTACTAACTTGGACAATATATTGTCCCAGAAATAATTGTGATAAAAAATATAAATGTCATTTTATTCCATTTACATAATGATAATATAATAGCATAATAATGGAATTAACGAATCCTGCATGTTTAAACGTGTCAGTGTATAGAACTCTCTCTTCCACTGCTCCTGTGCATGAGCGCTAACACCACCTGATGCTGATTGACTGGAACAATGTTATGGGGAAGGTCCGCAGCACTTTCTTCCATTTACAGAGCCAGGGCTGTGTAGGAAAACTGTACTTTTTTTCAGAGCACTTACGAAACAGAGCAAGCAGACCGTGAGGAAATATCCACTGAATTTAACAAAAAGTGTGTGGATTAAAATCACTTACTATCCCTGTATGGACATTGCATTTTATAAGTAGTGACATCGAGGTGTTTACTGCCCTAGCTCCTTGTTGGAGGCTGTTGTCACACTGCTGGTGTGTGTGTGTGTGTGTGTATACATGCATGTGTTTTTGGTTGCATAAAGTCTGTATGGCCCAGTGCGTCTGCATGTTGACATTTTGCTTTCTCAGGGTGCAACTAGCAAGCACAGATATGCACACTTGAATAAGCATAGGTACACACACGTAACTTGACATTCATTGTACTGTCAGCACACACACACTTTTGCATGATAACATTGTACGTGAGGTCCTGTTGTGGGTTTCAATGAAGTGGACATGTTATGCACATAAACATGCGAAACCTTCTTTGTGCACAGCCGTCCCACATTCAGCCTGTGGTGAGACAGCTTGGAGAGCTCAGGGTTGGTCAAAATGCCGTAGGAGAAAGAAGATGGGGAGAAAAGAAGGCAGGAAAGAACTGACATTTACTGTACTGAGATTCCCCCCACACTTTCCAACATCCCTGATGTTTACCAGGCTCTCTGACTACATACCACTTCCCTTATATGGCTCCATTGTTTCCATTCAATGGCATGATTTCCATCGTAGTCACCCTTTCTTAGGACAGAAGGAAGACGTATGAGCAAAGACATAATGAGATAAAACATTTGTCAAATGGGGCATCTTTCCCACTCAAGCATCATCTGAAGTGACGTCAATCAGCAGGATCAGCAGTCAGTGGGCTATAACTTGTCTGTAGCATCAATCGGTGCCTTGGAGTTTATATTTTAATTTTAATAAGATCTACAGCCCAAAATATAAGGGTGTACTTTCACCAGCATTGCCGCCTGCATGAAAAAACTGACTGTAAAACCAGCTGACAAACACATTCACCACCAGTCCCTATTTAGACAGAAGAGTATTTTACTTACTACAAAAGGTTTGGTAATGTTTCATGCATCAACATCTGAGCACATTAAAATGCATATATCTGCATTTATAGATTTTAACTGTATTAAATGATAATCTATATTATCATGACAGTGTTTCATATTGCATGAAAATAACTTAGTAGTCCATCTTTGAGAAAAGGACATTGTAGCTCTTATATTGTTTGCACCTAGCACAGTGTGTAATTTCTTCACTCCGACTGAATAGAAATCTCTATAATATTTATGTTCGTATGGTTTTGATCATGTATGCTGTAATTAAAAGCTTGTATTTGCCCGGCCGTACACGTGGATTCAGATTGTGTTTCTGTTTGGTTCCCACTGCTTCAGATATCTGGAGTCTCGGTGTGATCCTGTTCATGTTGGTATGCGGCCAGCCACCCTTCCAGGAGGCTAACGACAGCGAGACCCTCACCATGATCATGGACTGTAAATACACTGTACCGGCCCACGTCTCCAGCGCCTGCAAAGAGTGAGTGATACATACACAGCAATCACACGGGAACAGTACAGGTTAAATGAATGAAAACAACTTACCAAAAAGTCTCCAGTACCGCACTAATTTGCCTCCAGCCCTGCTGTTTTTTGTTTAAATCATGGTAACTAATGTTGGTTAGATCATATAGCTCCAGGTATCCAGCAAGAGCCACCACTGGCTTGTTCTCTGCTTTTGTCTTCCAACAATTACTGCTGCTTTTCTGCTCTTGAGTTGAGGCGTTCAGAGCGCTCCTGCAAAAAGCACTGCACAAAGTGCTTACTGCCGATAGAAAACTGGAAAAGGACGCCACTCACTGCAAAAAACGTGCTCTGTTTGATCGCTACTTTACCACTATGTCTCTCAGTGTATAAGTTGCTGTATCCCAGTTTTCCATCTCTGTTTGGGTTGTAGTTATGTAGTTACATACTGTGTGTGGTTTGGAGAACAGCCAAACACATTAAGCTGACATGGCCTCTAGTCCTGTACCCATACTGCAGTTACTGTGACTTGCACCAAAGTCCTGATCACAGTTGGGCAGCATAGTGCTATGGTTTCTGTACTGCCACCCTGTCTGTTTTATATTATATAGGATGATGATATCCATGATAATCCCATGCTCTTTGGGTGGACGGAGACCATGACTCACAATGGTACAACTTTCCAGATCTACAAAAGCCACCTGCACACAGCAGGAGCAAAATTTAATGTTTGCACTGTACAGTGATTATGTTACCATTAGCAACATTTTCTCAGTCATTGTTAATTACTGACTCAGTTCACACTGAATAATAGCTTATTAACGAGTTTAGCTTCAGCACAGTTAGTCAGTAATAATACAGTATGCTCCACATCATGTGTCTGTAAATGTGCGCCCTGGACTATTGAGCCATAAAAGGAGCAAAATGTTGTCTTGAGGCTAAAGGAGGAGAGGGAAAAATGCACCTTGTGGTGGCAACATTACAGCTTATATGTTGTAAAACAAATTGTTGTTTTTCAAAAATGTAACAAAAATACAATTTATCAGCAAACAATAAATGATTTCAATGCTAATGTACTTACTCACCTGATATACACAGATGTTTTCCCCAAATAAACAGATCCTCAGACGGGGCAGAAACAAATTCTATTTTCAACACAATCATTTGTAGTTTTCTGGCATAACTCTCCGACCAACTCGACAGAATTGAAATAAAATGCCCACCTTTTGAAGCTTGACACAGCTGTACCTGATAAAGGCAGTACTGTGTCAGAGTGATTTATGAATCTACCACCGCCAAAGTTCATATGCAGGTTAAATTAATGTGGGTTGTAATGTGATATAATGTATAATTAAATGGCAGATATATTGTATCATAAAGTGTCTAATAGTCAATTGTATTAATAAATGCTAAATGAAATGTGCATAATTAAGAAAATAAAAACTTGCAATAACTAAGTGAATCATGAATATGTTGCTGTGGTTTAAAAAAAAAATAAAAATACAATACAAAGGGAAAAACAATCTTTCACTGATCTGCATTGTACATGAGAAGGCACTGGAACATGGCAGTAGCCACAGGGATTTATTCCAGGCCCTGCAGACCAATTTGCTCCAGTAGCTGGCAGAGACTAAAATTCTTCAAGCAGTTAGAGCAGCCCAGCTGCACACAAAAACACATGTTCCCCACTCAAAAGAAGTTAGGCAAATAAATTAGCAGTTGCATAATTAACCATGTGTGTTAGCAAAATCACACTCTTAATTTTGTACTAATTAATTCTCTCATGATACACTGGGGTCATTTTGAAGCAGTTTAAATGGGCAGAAATTGTGGCCAGGAATAATCAAGAAAATATTGTGTGGTTTTGTTTAGTATGAGCCAATCTGCTGTCCACACAGATTTGTCTTTAGGTTAGTGACTCTTTTGTTCCCACTATCTAATAATAATCCAACATATTGCTAAATTTGTCTTCAGTATCACAGTGTTTAATTTGTGGTTTTGACACCCCTGGTACAGACGACTTATTTAAATGATGCATATCCTGTATATTAGAGTATCAGATAAGACAAGTGTCAGAGGGGGGAACTAAGCTTTTCAGAAATATTGTTATTACAGTTGAATAGCCAAATGTTTTTGAATTGACGCAGTGGGTTGTGAGTGGGTTTCATGGGGCCGTGAGTGATGGCATCAGAGCCACTGTGCTCAACATGTTGTCAAGGCCAATTCTTTATTTCCGAACTTTCACTGCACATCGGAGTATTTTTAGACACAGGAAATAAACGCTTATCTCCACTAAGTTGAAGGAGAGATCTGACTAGATTGGAATGGTAAGCTGAAGCAGCTGTGAGCAATCTGATGGGCTTCAGAGCTATTTGTCACATGCTGTGTCCCAAGCTTATATTTTTACCTTGTCACTTACTGGGGAATTATCCACCCATGTGACAGTTTTGGATTTCCAACTAGGGTTGGGTCCGTTGTTTTCTTATATTCTGGAAATGTCTTGCATACGGAACTGTTTCTCTATGCGAGAAAATTCTGGGCTACCAAACCATAAAAATCAGATATGGATAAAACATCCTTCCCATAATATACTTTGTTGACATGTCAAATGTCATTGCAGTGAGATAGCTCGGTCAGAAGGGGCACACATGGTGCTCTGTTTTCCATTTTAGGAGTAGACTTCTACTAGCTGACATTTTTGATGTGATGGATTGTAGATTAAGATTAATCAAACAAACTTCAGGTTTTGTTTACATTGTAGCGCCACTAAGAGTTATTTTTTATAAAATCTTTTATTATATGGTATGAACTTTATTTTCAGTCAGGTGGTTGAGGGGTCTTTTGTAATACCAAAGGTAATGAAATAATTTGCAGGCCTCACAAATGTCTTTGAGGTGTATTTATACATGTGGATGTGTTCTAACTCACCTCCCATACATGTGCAGGTGCCACCAAAAGTTTTTAGCCATTCTGAACAGCATGGGTGGTGCACCACTGATGCCCCATTTTAAGAAGCCATGATAAATAGAGAAGAGCAACTAACTAAATAATCTGGAAAGGGGCAATCTACACATGCGTATCATAGCACTCTCAAAAACCTCATTTACTTTGGCTCAGCAAGAAAGTTCAGTTCATGGATAGGCATTGTGGAGCGAGAATGTGTTGGCAGGTCAGTATAGGAGCGCAGAAATGTAACCTCTCTGTAAAGCTGCTGATACAAATGTTAATATGTTAAATCAAGAGAGAGGATAGTGGGCACTGGAGGAACACATGTTGTTTCTGCAGCGTCTGCTCTGTCTGACTTGCGGCTAATTGGGAGAGCCGAGCTCGTCTGTTGCCTTATGTTTGGGTGCTGTGAAACAGACAAGAAGGTAGACAGACACGGAGAACAGAACTGGAGAGTGGGAGTCGTAAACACAGAGATATTGTGTGTATATCTCCATAGAGAAATCCAAAGAGAGATACAGTTAGTACTGGAGAGTGGAAAGAAAAGCACAGTGCACAAGGACTTGAGAAAGAAAGACCAAAACAAAAGTGAGCATAATGGGAAGGTGAACAAGTTCAAATCTATCATAGTTTTCTGTCGCCCCTTCTTCTCTTCTCTCTGTTTGATCAGTTGTTGGGGGGACTGCAGGGAACTAGGAAATCCAAAGCAGGTGATGCTATATTGAAGACTTTCTTTCTGAACTATATCCAAACTCATTTGTGTGTGCATTGTTTCTGCTGCTTTGAACTAATGGTAAAAATACTCAGGAATCTTTAGGCAAATACTTGTCATAGCTGTAACTTTACTATGGTGTTAGCATTACTGATATGGACTCAACAAGGTCAGTTCAGGATATTCACATATTTTGATGTTAAACACCTGTTTGGTATTTAACTTTATCGTTTTTTTAGCCTCTCCCAATGCTATTAGTGACATAGAAAACTAGGTCTGCTCCCATACATGGTATGAAACTGTTTTGTTTGTGAGCTATTCAGTTAATTTGCTAAGTGGCTCATATTTGATCTTTGCAAATATTTTTCTGTCAAAGGAAGGAGAAAAGAGAGTGATGAGGTTAGAGGGACGGGTTTCTGGGGTCTAGTTTGCCTCTGCCAGTAAGTCCTATTGTCTGGCTGCTTTTTGTGCATCAACACAATCTTCCCTTGTCTCTTCATGTCTTCCTGTCTGTGGCTCGTCGCTGTGTGCTCGGATGCTTCCATCTTTCTGTTGACTCACCAAAATACATTTATACATCTCAGTTAATTAATTATTCAGCGGCTCCCTTTTGCGATCCCTCACCCTCCTCCTTCCGAGCTTTGTTTGCTTTTGTCATTCTTGATGTTAATTTCTAGGGATTAGACTCAAAAGAAAACGTTTTACACCCGTCACCACCTACCCACCCCTCCATGCCACGGCCACCATCACCCCCATCAGGACAGAGACAGACAAATGTGATGTAGCTGTTGTGTTTGTCAAAGCGTGACATGTGGATGGGGATTGGTTTTGAGAACACTATGTTCCGTCCTTTTATGTCATTACTGTACAAACCACACAGAGCGCACACACACAGACAAACACTCAACCTCCTTTTCTGTATTTGCAATAGTGGAGTGAGATGCATTAGAACTGGGATTTAGTCAATGCATTGCCTGTTGGTTTCCATTGTTTGAATCTTAAGCAGGACAGAAAATACCCATGCCTATTTTAATGCTATTTTTTCTCTGAGAATGTGTTGACAATCTGTTATACACTAGTGTGAATGTGTGTTTGTAACACTTAGTGGAATAAAATATAAGAGCCGGCAGCCCTGTGCGACTGCTATCGTACTATACAGCCTCTCTCTGTAGAGGTCCCAGGGGAATGAGAAAGAGGGGGATGGAACAAGACAGCCGTTTGTAGGGAAGCATGTGTTAGTTAGAGTACTACAGACACTGAGAGCTAAAGAAGGCATCCTTTTTGTTATTTGTGCTGTATCCGTGGGCTTTCTGCTGCTTGTGAGATATAGTGGGTTATTTTAATGTTACAAAGAGTACAGCCCAGACCTGCTGTATATGAAAATATACATATACATGTTATGTAATATGAGATAACTTCTGTTATGAAGAGGCACTATGTAAATAAAATTGAAATATATTTAATTGAATGTGTGCAAACACATTATTCAAGTGTGCACCTGCTTAGGTCATTCATTTAGTAGGTGTTTGGTGGATGTGATTTGCACTTTACAGGGATGCTAATTATTTGTTACCCTTCAGAAGAGCACTAGAAACTGACCGTATTGTTATTATTAACATCCGTAACAGCCAGTGCCTTGAAAAAGTCTGTATAAGCGGCAGTGGCATTGAGACGCTGTCTGCAGTGAAATGAAAACATGCGTTCTTGTGAATGGATGTTTGTTCATGGAGATGCGCAGGTGCTGGCGCACATACACACTTTAGCTTGTGACAGCAAGTAGTTTAACTATTTACATGTTTTAAAAACTCTAAGCTGTCGGTCTGCCACAGCACCGGCCTCTGAGGATTTTATAGATTAATCTGGACTGCGAGTCCGACCCGGTGTCTCTTCTGTTCACTAAGACATCTGATATTAGAGTCGCCCTTCTCAAATGTGCTCATATTTTTGTTCATATATCTACAGCTTGATGGAGCTTATGTATTAGCCGCTATGTTAAGAGACTTTTAGATTCTTAACTCATCCGAAATGACTCAAGAAAAACAAAGAGGAGTCATACTGTTTCCTAACAGTGAGCACCGCCTGTGAAGGTTATCCATCTGAGCAGTATAAACACGCATGCTCAGTGACATCTGCCTGACAGAGGTTGTCTTCTGAGATTGACTTTGCAGCTGTGGAGTTTCAGAATAAACTGCACTGACCATGTTCATTCTTATAAAGAAAGTACCAAAACAGTTTGTTTTGAATAGAAGAGCCGAATTGATAAGGGATTTTTTTAGATCAATGCCGAGTTTGATCATTTTAAAATCTGATATTATGATACCTAAACATACATAAAAGCTGACGATGTTGGCAGATTGTTGTGTTTTGGTTCCAAACAGGCTGTTGCCAACAGGGGAGTGACACAGTGTCCTCCGGTGGACAAACTATGCAACTACAACACTCATAACATAATTGAAGGCTCCAGCTTGTGTCTCTTGAATTGTCATTCATCGGCTGTTATACACCAATACCTATTTATCTGGAATTGATAATATCTGCACGCTGAGTTAGCCATTGGGCTCTAGTATTTAGACTGCTTTGGAAATCTATGGCACAGCTACAGTACGTTAATAAAACTTTGGTTACACTGACATTGCTTGTTGTTGTTTTCAGGGCAATTAAGGTATTAACATAATAAAATTTATAAAGCAATAAAATATAGTGGGTTTTTAAGGCTGGAACCATAAAGCCTCCACTGTTTCCTTTTTGTTTTTGCTTAAAAAAAAACACTTTCTGCCATGTAGAGTCATTTGTCATTTTTTGCATTCATGTGTATTCTATTGAAGTGTTTTGTGCATTAAATTACATGTTAACTTTACAATATATGTTGTGTTTGTGTATTTTTAGGGTACACTTTTTAACATCTAGCCAGGCAGAATGGAGGAAAAATATCTTTGTACTCTAACTGTGCCCCCTGTCTAATAAGCAAAAAAATCAGTCAATTAATTTGTCTCAGGGCTTTTGTCTTCACGATCCAAAAGTACACCACTACATACTGCTGACAGGTAGCAGAGCACTGACTCTAAGCAGGCTGTTTTCTTGTAGCCACCATCCCATGCTCTACACGTTTGGATTGGATAGAGTTTGACAAATTAATTCAGTAAAGCCAAAATGACTTGGTTGTACAGATTTCTCAGCTCCAGTCTATGTGTGAATATGGAGGTGAATGTGTCTTTGTGTGTGTTATGTAGCTTGTAGCTTGTAGTTTTTTTTGTGACCCCTTGTCACTAAAATAATACAAGTAGCATATGTGGTCACCATACACGTGGGTCATGTAGTTCAATGGTAACATCGCCTACTGTCTAAGGCCTTGGAAGGCAAAATGGATTTTTTAGACATTAAATCTTTTTCATCTTTCTTTTCTGTCTTCTCTGTTTTCATGTCACACGTTTCTTTGTCAGTCTGTGTCATCTGCAAAATGCACAGCCTCGATTTCTGTCTACCTTATTATGCAGATGACGGAGATGGCTTACTTCTGGATGCATGAAGCTTTTTTCCTGGATTCATTTTGGTCTTCTCACTAGATTCCATATCCCACCTAATCCTATTAAATTGCAATCTCAGCTTTCAACAGTGTCATTTGTGTGGAACTGAGGCTTCCAGCTGACCAGCTGTAGTTTCACATCCTTAGATCTGTCAAAGCAAATGTCTGACAGTCTGGCACCACACTGCGCATTATACGCCATATATTCAGTGCCTCCATCTGCTCTTCCTCCACATACCAACAGGTTAGATTGTACTCCAACATGTTCTGGTTCAGCAGACAGCTGAAATGTTGGCTACACCACAATAAGAACGTGTCCACCCAGGGAGACTGGTGGCAGATTTTCCAAGCCTCTTGCAAATGACTGTCACGGCTGTATAGCTTCATCTTTTCAATTCAAGCAGGGTATTTACCACAGATGTCCCGAGCCAATCACAGGGATCACTGTGGGGGCCAATACGGGCATGTTTCAATGCGTCGTACATATTTGATGAATATTTATACATTTTCAAAATTAATCAGTACTTAAATATGAATGGAGTGTTATGATGGAAGACCATGATTTCAGACAATACAAGTTCCCCCCTCCCCCCCCTGGAACAATCACATATGGAAGTGCTTGTTGGAGGGGGGGGACTCCACCCTAAAAAAAAAAAAAAAACTGAAGTAGGAATTTCACACGGGTAGGGCAAGAGTGGTGTGACTATCTCAGTCACAGCAGTCACAATTGCTCTGACGACATGGTCCTGATGAGTCTGTTCCCTCAGGCTGAAGGGGCAGGTGGTGCAGCAGGTGGAGACCTTCAAGCACCTGGGAAGCGTTCAGCCAGCAAACAGTACTTCACAAGCATGCAGATGGGGTCTTCAGGACCCAGCGGCACTTATTTCTCCTCAAGCCGTTCATGTAATCTGCTCTCACTTTGAACATAACACCAGGGTAAAGCTCTCTATGCTCCAAAGCAGGCCAAACAGAGTTCATAAATCAAGTTGCCCAAGTAACCAGCATCAGCCAGAACCAAAAGTCCAGTTGGTCTGAGGGAGACCACATGTCTTGGTCACACTCGCATCAATAAAACCAATAAAGTGTAATCATTTAACAGGGTTCCTGTGACTTTTTAGTCTTAATTATTTACATTTGTGCTCTTTCTCTTTCTTTCTTCCTCTCTTCCTCCCCTTTCTTCTCCTCATGGCTTCAGTCTGATAGACCGTATGCTTCAGAGGGATCCCAAGCGGCGGGCTTCCTTGGAGGAGATTGAGAGCCATGCCTGGCTGCAGGGGGTCGACCCCTCCCCAGCCACCAAGTACAACACCCCCCTGGTCTCCCACAAGAACCTGTCAGAGGAGGAACACAACAGCATCATCCAGCGTATGGTTCTCGGGGACATCGCAGACCGAGAGGCCATAGTGGAGTAAGTTGTGCTGTGTTTGTCTTTCTCTCTGGTGTACAAACTGGAGCATAGAGCTCAACGATGTGCTTCAATTCTTAGATCTTATTAGGAATGAAATGTTAGTACGAGTTAGTTTGGCAATGCTCTGTAACATAGGCCTGCCTTTCTTTGTGCATTTGCCTTAGTACCCAAACACTGCAAACTGTTTTCTTTGTCAGTCAAACTTGTCATGGAGCTTCTGCACGGGCACCTGCAAACCACTTTTAATGGAATGATGAGCTGACGGTGGTATTTGTTTTGTTGTGCGCATACTTTAAAGCTGTGCCTGAATAAGGCAGGGCAAAGCTTTTAGAGGAATGAAAGCTGATAACCTGCATCTCCACCACAAGTGACACAGGATCCATCTTAAGGACAATTTATACTTCTGCATCAAATCTGCGCCCGTATGTATGCTATAGCCGCATACCTTACGCCATACTCCCAACGGGTTTGCGGCTTCTCTTTCATCGTCTGCCTCAACCGGTTCAAGGGTTGTACATACCATCTCCTCCGACACCTTCTCTCATTTCTGTGTTTTCGCTAAAGTTAGTAAGTTAAACCACTGTTTTGTTATCACGAGAAAAACAGAGTAAAAAACTGTTTGAATTGATGGTTGCTTAGGGCTTCCCTAGTTGGTACCCCTCGTGTGGATTTTTCTTGTAGTGCTTATATTTGTAGTTAACACAAAGTTACCAGCACTCAAGGGCTTTTAGGAGATTGGAGAGCTTTCAAAGACGTTTTGGTTTGGCAAAATACTTTTTTATTTTTATTTTTTCTTGTGAGGAAATCTTTCAATCTTTGAAGTCAGCAGCCTTGTCAGACCGGTATGACGTTTTCATTCATAAAATGCAGACATGGAAGGAGGCATAAGAATGTCTAGCGTGACAAATGCAGAAGAAGAAAACGAGTAAAACATTGTTTTACTCTGACTTTTTTACGGGGCATTTTACAAGAAGGTGATTAAGGGAACATCTCCTGTACAAACTCAAGTACTTTCAAATCTTTGTACCAATTCACTCAACAGGAGAATATCTGGTAATTCACACGTTTATCAAAGATCAAATCAGCCCGCATACAGCCATGTGCAGTTACTTTGCTAGCAGTCACGCTGTTTCACTTTTTGCCTCTTTAAAACACCAGTGGACCTGTTTGTGTTTCACTTTCACTATACTGGCGTGTGAGGACCCACGTGACCCAAGACACACTTACACAATGCCTGAAGCGCGCTGGCGGACGTGAACTTACAGCTACGTCTGCTCTTTACCCTGCAGCTGTGAGAGAGGGCCGCTGTGCTGCTACATGGCGAGAAGGAGCCCTGCACGAGAGAACGGCTTTTAGCAGAATCCAAGACAGCTGTGTGTTTCAGAGTCATGACTTCAAGTTCACACTTGTTCCTGTCAACTTTGTTCCACAGTTCACCGTGATCTTCTATGGAGCTTACCTATGTTGCGATAGAGACAAACATATGCAGTACACACACCAATTTGAGCGTTGACATTCTCAGTTTTCACCTTTTGCCTTGGTAATTCCTCTCTTCCTTTGAGAGCTGCAACACTACTACAAATTGGCTTGTATGCTGACTGGAAGTGTGCTGAAGTGTGTGATCCAGTGTGTGAACGCTCATGAGATAACTGTAAAGGGAGAGAAACTGTACATCTGTAGCTCACAGTTTTTATGAGCCAGGCTTCCCCACTGAGCATCATATACACACACCCTGTTGCGTCAGCGTGTGTGTAACTGTGTTACTACAGTCGTGCTTTAACCTACATTCTCTCCTCCTGTCTGGTGCAGTAGCTCATTCTTAAGTCTTACCCAGGAGAGACCGTGTCTAGCAATAACAGACTGTGTGGTACAAAGAGCTCTATCTCAAAAGTCTGGGAGGTTTTCATGCACCACAGTATTCTGTAAACTACAGAGGAGTTTTGATTGGCTCTCATACTTAAAAACACAATGCCCCTGCCCTGCCATTCAGTTAGCTATGCCCCCACTGGATCAGAGGAAGCAGTGGCACTAGTTTAGCTGCAGATATCTTCCCCTTGTTATGTTCTAATCCCAGTCTGAGCTGCTTGGATAGACAAGAGATAGCTGAACATAAATATTTAAGGATTTACTGTATTCTCATCTCTTATTGTTAGTCCACTAACCTAACTCTCCAGGATGGGATTTTTCTGGTTTAACCTGGAATTCCAAATTTTTCCGGCCTGAAAACTTGATCCACGTGAATCATGCAGATCTGTAAAAATAATAAATAGAATAATAATAATAATAGTTATTGTGCTAGTCTCTCTCTCCTCTTCTCTGTTTGTTTGACCAACACACACACCCACAAACAGTGGACAGCAGGGCAGAGACACCTAAGGTCTTGGGTTATTGAAATAACAGTATGGAAATTTCCTGTGCTTTGGGCTACAACTAAAAACAGTATTTCCATGCACAAACAAGCACATCGAAGCTCAAAGTGAGAGTACAAACACACCTAAACAGTGCATAAGTGCTCTCTCTCCTCCTGTGTATACAGCTGTTGGCAGCAGTGTTCAGGATTATGTTAGTTGCATTAATATGCAGACATTAAGCTCTTATCCTACTGGCTGCTCAGGGAGTCTAAGAAATGTGCTTCTCTATACAGACTGAACATATAACAGCTGGGTTATAGAGGTCAACAGGTCATGCTTCACAATGACAGGTAATGTTGCACCGGGACATCGCTTTGCTCATATAATCAGTTTCTATAGGCTGGGCCTTTTAGAGGTGTTGGACTGTTACAGTTAGTTTAGTTATTTTCAGGATGGAGGATGACGACTTGGGCAAATGTATAGCTGTATAATATAATATGCATACATTTATTAGTTAGGGTCTTTATGTGTGGGAGAATGTTCTTTTTGATGACCTTTACATATTTTGTTGTTCAAAAATACTAAGTGAGATGTTTCCTGCTTTAATATTTATGTTTCTCGTAGCTTAGCAGTAGCACCTCTGCATTTTCTCATGTGTGATCGAGTCTGCCGCGTGTCACTGCGGAATGCACGTTTGGAGCTTTGCTAATCTAAATATTGTGGTTAGTAGACATCTAAACGTGGACAGCCACACACCTCGTCTGGCATCCCAACCTGCTGGTCAGACCTGATTTCTGACACGGTGAACCTCGACCACAGGACCTGTGCTTCCACCTCGCCAGTGTTGCTGCTGGAACATGTGCTTCTCTGTTGTGTTGCGGTATTTGCGTTGCGGTGGTGTTTCCTCCATTTCTGATCCACTGCAAGTTCAGACTCAAAATGATACTGTACATGAATGAAATTTCCCCCTGGATAAATACATCTTAACGCTTTGCATCTGTGCCGTGCAGTCTGCTGGTATCCTGTGGAAATATTGTAGACGTTGCTGAAATAATTGCCTTTATTTCATATTTTCACATGTATTTTGTTTTTGACAGATGTAGAGCTGCAAAAATGTGTTGCTTGACAGGAAGAATTGCCCCTCGGGGCAATCAGTAAAGTATTTCTGATTCTGAAACCTATCTAAAACTATTTTGATAATCCAGTTATCGTTGGAGTCATTTTCTCAGCAAAAATGTCAAACATTAGTTGGTTGCAGCTTCTCAGATGTTTTCTTTGCCTTACATAATGGTAAACTAAATAAATAATCGTCAGGCGTATCAGTGTTATAATGAAAACAATTGTTGCAGCACTAAAATTCAACCACACTCTCAGACGCATTTATCTTTTATTGTGGTCTGTTTCTATTTTTTTTATAAGATCCTAATTTAACTGTGTTGTTTCAGAGCCCTGGAGACCAACAAATACAACCAGATCACAGCCACATACTACCTGCTAGCAGAGAGGATCCTGAGGGAGAAGCAGGAGAAGGAGGTCCAGCCCCGCTCCTCCAGCCCCAGCAACATCAAGGCACACTTCAGGTAAAGAATCATTCAGACCTGCATCAACAAGATGTAGTGACACAGCAAGCGTGAAAGAATTACCATTACAGCTAATACTTAACCAGAAGAGTGACCTTTCCCATGCTGTGGCTTCTGCAGAATTCCACATTATTTTTATTGGCGAACTAGTGAAGAGCGTGAGCAAGAAATATCACTGCTCATCATCATAATGACTATCTGAGTCACAGTATGAGCCGTGAAGGGGGTAATTGACCTATATCTCGCTCCACCACCTCACACTGCAGCCAGTCTGGCTCCACAGCAGAGCCCAGCCATAGGTACTTAAGACTGAGCTGCATCTCCAAAGGTTTCATTTCCATTTCTGGGTTCACTGGGCCTCCACCTGACTCCAGTCAACACAATGGTAAAAACTAAGAAAATAGTTTATTCATTTAGTATGTAATTTTTTCTTCCTTTGTTCCTGTTAAAAGGAAGAGGAGAGCTAGGTGGTGCACAGAGCGACAGAGGACAGGAACAAATAAGGATAAGACGAGAGAGGAGGCTTCAGCAGGGCAGCTGTGCTGTGAAACACTGACACAGCTCCCTTTACATTCTCCTTCCTGCTCTGCAGAGGGTCCTTAATATCTAAGAAATCCTTTTAAAAAGCTTATTAAGCATGAAGGCAACATTTTATTTTTTTACAGCATCTCTGTTCTTGAATGATTTTCAAGCGCTACGCTAACCTTTTTCCCAAGTACACAAAGACATGGAGGAGCCCAGTGAAAAATCTTCAAAATCACAGTTTATGAACAAAAAATATATTACATGCATATTTATACTGTGTGTGTGTGTGTGTGTGCTCCTTCTCTTTGTGTGCAATTATATTTTGAGAACAAGTGGGGGACTATGGAGGGGGGAGTTAAAACGCTGAAACAGACACATTGAACACTGGTAACTCATCACTGTGATAAGTGAAAACACTTTCGGCTTGTGGAATGTGGGACTTTTTTTTTTTTTTTTTTAAGCTACACCAGCAGCTACCACCCAGGCCACACTTTATGTAAACCAGATTACTGAACAATATCTGTAACAATAACGTCAGTAAAACAGATGTGAGACAGAATGAGGGGAACGTGCTGCTCTCAGGAGGAGGCGGCTAGAAGCAGCACATGTTGGCATCATGGCATCCTGCCTCTGGTTAAAGCTACATCTGTCCACTGCAGAGGCTCCATCCACAACCTGGAGGAGGAACTAGGATAAATGAGTGTATTAGGGATATTATAATATTAAATATGAAGTATACTGTATATATATTCATTATATTATGTTAGGATATTGATTGTAATTTAATATTGATTTTAATTTCATACAATAGTATACTATAGAGGTGACCTCAAATAATTCCAGTTACAGCGGTTTGTTTTTTTGGGCGTTGTTGTGGGTCGACATTCTCAAAGTTTGCTGTAGCACATCAACTTTTTTTAAATGACTTGCCCTATCCAGGCTGTGATTGGTCGGTTCACAGAAAGTGCCATTGATGAGCACATTGGCTTTATGAGAAGTTAAAAAAGGCACTGATTGATGTAGCTAAAATATAATACAGAGGTGGTAGTTTACTGAATGTGGTAGTATTTTTAGCACACTGTTCGTAAATAATCTTTGCGGTTTCGCACATCGCTAATTTTAGGTGCATATGCAGCAAAGCTGTCTCATCTCAGATACAAGACAAAACATAGGAGGAAACATTAGTCATCACATTTCCCTGTTCCGCCTACAGACGGGCAGTGTGTACATAGCAACAGTGACTCGCACAAACACTTAAGTGTGTTAGTGTCTGCAGGCCTCTATATGTACCTGCGTCATTGTGTGAAATCAGAATGTTTGACACTTCCTGATGTCTTCATAATTGAGGGGGGGTTGTTTATAGGCACCTCCTCTGTCCTCATGCTTTACTTAGATACGAAGGTGCTTTCCTCTTTGTTCCCTTAGTAGTGGAGCAGTAGCCCTGCAGCCTGGTGTCACTGAGCTCTGATGAAATGAATCTTCAGCCTCCTGTGCTGTGATCCCGGTCCACAACGTAGTGACTAATGTGTTTAAGGGAGACCTCTGCTTATTGGCTCAGACTGACCCATATACCAGGGTTTGTTCCACTGCCAGGCCTACGACACACACACACACACACACACACTAACACTGTGTGTGTGTGTGTTAGTCTTTAAAACCAGATTACTAATCGTTATTTAAACGATGCTTAAACACAAATTCCTTTTCTTGCTGTCAGTAAGAACCTTATCAGATACAAAGCAAGTGTGTGTGTGTGTGTGTGTGTGTGTGTGTGCGCGCGTGTGCATGAGGCTGAATTTGATTGCTTTCCCTCTTCGTCTTCAGTCCACACAAATTTTTTAGACATCCATGCAGTGTAGACGAGGTGTAACACTTGCAATGGCTTTGCAGCATAGAAGATGCAACAGACTGGATGTCTGACTGCTGCCAGGTCTGTTTCGCTCCTCACCAGGTTGCTGGAATGCATAACTTACACATGTTCTAATTTCAATTGTCAAATAATAATTTAAGTTGTGTTTTGGCATTTGACTAAAGGCTAACACCTAGAGGCTAAACCAAGTGTGAATACAGGTCCTCTCACATTTACCCTTCTTAATGCGGATGTAGTCTTAGATGTTTGTGCGTGTGCAAACATGGAGTCAGCGAGTGCAGCAAGACTGTTGAGCTAACAGCAACGTCTGTCATGTGATTAATTGTTTTCTGACTCCTAAGTGTGCTGTCAGGGGACCGCTGGGTTTGTTTCAGCTCATTCCTGTCAACACAAAGCTTCTAGGAAACAATCTGCCATCTTGTTTAGTCTGCCAATCGTTTGTTTTCACTGAAAACGTGGATCTAATACCCAGCCATGTTATTTTAGTATCATTACCAATCCTATCGTTAAGTCTTTGTCTTGCATGCAGCGTTATACAGCTCTCTAAATGTCTCCACCTTTCTTGAACAGAACTGGGTATTGTTTTAAATGATTTGATACCAATATTATACGTGTTTGTCAATACTGAGACCAAAAATATTTTTACCTTACTATGCTAAACACACATGTTTTTTATTTTACTGCAATGCCAAACTCATGTACATGTAGTCTTAACACAAACATACTCTATGAAATGTTTTAAAACAAAGAAAAGATTGTATTCACCATATATTTAGGCCAGTAAATCTGCCAGGCCAACCATCATGTCAGGAACCGTTCATCCAGTCCACTTCAAACGTGGCGCCCGTGTTGCTGCGGACCCATGAGAGTGCAGTGTCTCACATCGCAACATGTTCAGATTTAATAAATACAGTAGAGAAGAGCGTTGAGCGGAGCTCTGCAGCAGCGATGGCAGGGAGCGCCCGCGGGGACTGGGCTTATAGACTCCAGTGTGGTGGTGAGTTATCGTCATCACCCGGGTTTGATATGTTAGAAACTAATGTGAAAGTTTTATCTTAGCATATCTAGCAGTATCTAGCAGTATCTCCGCCACTGTCATGTGGTTTCATTGTTATTAATGCTGTAGGCGAGGGGTCGGCCAATATTTTGGGTACCCGGTCAGCTCGGTGGTGCACAGGCCCTTCGATTGGAGGGTTGTGTGTTTGTAAATTCAACTCGAAATAAAGCATTGCTGTAAAAAACTCTGGTTTTATTTCGTAGGCACGATCCCTTAAGAGGAAGTGATTATGTGAGTAACTGTTGCTGTCATGGCCGAGATGTATTTCAGCACCAGCCGCTATCTATCTATTTATTTATTTATTTGGCCAGCGGGCGCCTCTTACCAAACACTGCTGTAGGTGAAACCAATGTGAAACAGATCAGTTTATTATATTTACATATATTGAGTGATTGGTCTCAAGTGTTCAGTCTCATTCTGGCTCTAATCTAAACAAATAATTAATAATCTAGGCCGAGATTCCGGTTTTACAAACAGTATTAAACCCATATCTTTCTATCTTTCATTCTTCCATAACTCACAGAGACTTAATCCTGCCATAAAGCTGCTCCAGAGAACATTACAATGCAAAGATGAACAGGAGGGCACATTTATCCCAGCGCTGAGCCTCCTCTCTCCTTATTAAAAAGCCTCGACAGAACCAGAACTTATTCAGTCTTAAGTGAAATCAAACAAATATACTGTTGTTGTGTAAATGTCATGGTAACTGGCTGCAGCACAACAAGCGTCCCGTCTCCTGTGGGAAAGGCGTAGAAGTGGCGAGTCGTTTGCTCTGCGCTCGAGGCATCATCTTACAGATTTTACACAAGATCAGTTTACTTGAGCTCAGCCTGGGTGACACGTAGCTGATTGGACACTTCAAATGACCCTGATACCGGACGTGGGATCGGTGGAGCTGTTGTAAGTTTGGTAGAATTAAACTGCCTTCAAATTTAGTCAAAAGTGTAACATGTAAGGTTGAGTAGGCATGTCAGCTGTAAATAGAGATATTGTACACAGTCACAGTTTGTTACAGTGCTGACAGGTAATGATTCTCCTATAAGCTGACACTCTTTGTGAAATGTGGTTGCAGTGTTCAAAGAAATGCTTCCATCTGCCCGCTGCTGGGTTTTGGTGATTGCTCACAGGATGGCACGATCTCCTGCATCAGCTCAAGTTTAATGATGTTCAGCTACACCGGTTGACATTCACAGCTCTCTCTCTCTCTCTCTCTCTCTCTCTCTCTCTCTCTCTCTCTCTCTCTCTCTCTCTCCCTTGTGCCGCTGAGTAATCGGCTTTACGAACTCTGTTCCCCCTTTCTTCCAGGTCTGAGCAGAGCGTGTTTAATTGGTGCATCATTCACTCTCAGTGAATGCAGGAGCTGTAGTGCAGCTAACAATGAAAACAGATACAGAGTGGCCTCAGCGCAGCAGCGCTATTAGACGAGGACAAAGACTGAATAAAGCAGAGCGTGGACATAAATGGCCTGGTATCAGAATCACTTCTGTCGGGCTGATTGGGGTAAAACAAGTCCTGATTCCTGTTAACAAAGCAGAGTGCAGTGATGGCAGTTTTTTTTAAGAGGAGGTTGATATATTTATCCCACTTGGGTCAGAAAGCATGTAGTATAATATTTACATATTTCAGTGGAACAACTTATATATAACATCTTTATAGTTGTGTGTTCCCTCCCTCCCCTCTCCTCTCTGGTCCCTGGCAACATGTCTGTATAATAGATTAAATAAAGCAGATTATACAGGCAAATATAGACTCTGAGGTGGGTTTTACTCGCTGATAACTTTGGAGAAGAAGAAGAAATGACCTTACATGTTGAGTTTAAAGCAGAGTGAAGTTTCCTGCCAAAGCAAATCCAGGACATTTTAATGATCAAAAGACCTGAATATCAAAACCTCTGTCTTATCTCTGCAGGCAGTCGTGGCCCACCAGAGTGGACATGCACCAGGACATAGAGGACAGCTTGGCAGCGTCCTCTATCTCCCATGCTGGAGGACCCCAGTCCCCGGCCCGCAGCGCAGAGAACCTGCTCAACGGACATCGCTCCAAAGGCATGCTGGAGCTGGGCCGACGAGAGGAAACCACACTGACCGACTGTTCAGGACCGCCGCCCCAGGTACGCTTTTGGCATTTCGCTCTGTTTCTTCAAAGTGCTCTAATACATGATTTTGAGTTTCTGCTGTTGAATCTGATACTTAACCTCTGGTCTTTCGTGTCATTCCAGGGAGCCTGTGCTGCCACCTCAGGCCCAGCTCCTGGATCTGCTTCTGGGACAATCAGGGCCCCCACGCCATCCACCTCAGCAGCAGCCAAGCAGCGAACCTGCCTGTTCAGGTCTGACTCATTTGGTTTGAGCTTCCAAAAGTGTGAAGTGGAAAAAAGTCAAATTCTTTCTTTTAAGACATGGCCTTGGATTCTTAGGTTACTTTTTACTGTTCACTGACCAAACGATAAATTGATTAATTGAGAAAATAATAGGAAGATAAATTGACAATGAAAAGAAACATTAGTTTCAGCCCTGTTTCAAATCAAAATAGTCTAGATGATCCTGTTCTAAACTGGTAAATAAAATCTAATGAATCATGTCCCATGTTTTATCAGGGTGATGGAAGATGAGGAGGAGGAGGAAGAGCAGGACCCATCTCCCCTCCCGACCCAGGTGGTCCTGCGCCGTAAGCCCCCCTCCATCACCAACCGCCTCACCTCCAGGAAGAGTGCCCCGGTGCTCAACCAGATCTTCGAGGAGGAGGGGGAGTCGGACGACGACTTCGACATGGATGAGGGCCTGCCGCCCAAACTCAGCCGTCTCAAGATGAACATGGCCGGGAACGCTGCCAGCCTGAGCTCCGCGGCCGGCTCCTCCTCGTCCCCGGGGTCCACGCAGAAGCGCTACCACCGGCGCAAGAGCCAGGGGAGGGGGTCGTCGTGTTCGAGCTCCGAGACGAGCGACGACGACTCGGAGAGCCACCGGAGGCGTCTGGACAAAGACTCAGGCTTCAGTTACAGCTGGAACAGAAGGGACAGCAGCGAGGGGCCGCCTGGCAGCTCAGGCGGGAACGGGGGAGGCAGCAGCTCAGGGCAGAGTAAACCTCCCGGAGAGGGAGGGGGAACCTCTGGTCCAGACAGGGGGAGTCCTCCTGGAGGAGGCAGCAATGGAGGAGGAGAGGGTGGTGGGGGAGGAGGTGGTGGGGGAGGAGGAGGGGGCAATAAAGGACAAGACAGCCCCTCCAGTTGTTGTAACAACAGTAGCACTACTAACCCCTCCCTCAGCTCTCTGTCCCGCTCGTCCCGCACGGTCAGCCGCGGCACCGAGCTGGTGGAGAGCCTGAAGCTCATGAGTCTGTGCCTCAGCTCCCAGCTGCAACACCACCGCGGGGGGCGGGGGGGTCGAGGAGGAAGAGGAGGGAAGTTCATCATAGACCCTGGTACCCTCTCAGGAGGAAGCGTGAAAACCCAGGAGAAATCAGCCTGGAGGATGTGCATCGGCTCCACAGGGAGCCTGGACACAATCACCCTCCCCACCACCGCCCTGCCACGCACCCCCGCCACGCAGCACCACCACCGCAAAACAGCGCCACACGGGCCCCCCGGCTTGCATGCGGGGCCGGGCGGCAGGGACGCTCACAGCAACCTGAGCACTTTGAAAAACGGCGTGCTTCAACTACCTCTGTGTGAGAAGACCATCTCTGTTAACATCCAGCGGGGCGGGGGCTCCAGGGATGGCCTGCTCTGTACCTCAGCTCCGGCCAGCTGCTGCCAGGTCATCTGAAGCTCCAACCCTTCCCGCCCAGCACAACCAGCTGAAAATCAACCTTCTGCTCCCACGTTCACCTCTCCATCTTTTCCCTCAGTCCCTCTTCAAATCATCCGTTTGAACATACTACTCCTCCTTTTAACGTGTTGCAGTTTGTCTTGTGTTCAGCTGTAGCAGAAAGCTGACCTCAAGACCAACACACCTGCCTTCTGCTGTTGTCTTAACCTCACCTTACTGTCACAGTTGTGTTTGTCTGAGTGTATGTTGTTCATGGCTGTACGTTTTATTTCCACTAACTGCTCTTCGGATTAGTGGAACTCATATTGTCTTACTAACAATATGCCGGTTTTAGAACATCTTAAAATGAGGAGGGTCGGCTTTGATGGTCACCGAGGGAAATGTTTTAATGGTATGAGCGTAAAGTCCAAATTTCTGAGGAAAAGTCACAAACCATAGTCGTAAGAGACAAAAGTCGTAATACTATAATAATAAATAAGTTATTTAACAAATTTTAATAATTTAAGATAAAGCTGTGATTTCACAAAAAAGCTCAAGGTGTAGTTTTGTGAGGAAAAGTCATAATATTTCAGGAATAAAGTCTTAAAATCAGCTTAACGACTGAAATATACATTCTTCTAAAATGAAAACTTCTCATGACTATTCCACTAATATGACTTTTTCTAGTTAAACTATAACTTAACTTTTTTCTTAAACTTTTTTCCCTACAACTTTATTCTCGAAAATGTCCCTTGAAATGTCAGATATTTTCCCTCCTTCCTTCGCCTCGAACCTCTGCTCCCCTCTGAATGTTAGCTAGCCGCTGGATTATGAAGTGGATCACATGCACCAGGCACCTTTTGACCACTTCTGTCAAGGTTTTAATCATGACTCCACACTGTACTCAGACAATCTGTTTTATGATGTTTTTTTAGCGTTTTAAAAAAGAATTCTAGAATGAATTCAGCTCCATGCATTCACAATTGCATCATATTATCTTTTTATATCATCATCATATCATCAAAACCCCTTTAAATTTGTCCGTAGAGGCAACGCCGTTTTAGCTTAATAAATGGGACAGCAAGAGAGAACCCGGTGGGTTAGGGTGTGCACTCCTCTGTGGCAGCAAAGGTGATAATATTGATACTGTAGCAACATAATGCTGATCACCAACAAGTTTGGAAATGTTACTGCTGACCATTTATTTTAAAATGAGGTATTCTTATTTTTTTATTCCTATGTGTTGCTGTAGTTGCTGAAAGAGAACATTAGTTGTGTCTGGCTCTCCGTGGAAACAAACACACTACCAATATCCGTTCTGATTTGACCTCTGCTGGCTTCTTGCAGTCTCGCCTGCGCCCACGTGTCGGCCCAAAGCCGACTGCACACGCGGGCGCAGTGCGTTGACTCGTGTATCAAGTATGTATATACAGTATGTTTAAAAGTAAAGTTTATTTTTAAAACTTGTACATTTTTCGAGCGACCTGCTGTTTTTCAAATGTCGACAGAGGCGTCTGTGTGACGTCTCACTGGTTAGAATTAAGTGCGCGTGCAGCTGGTAAATCAGTAGGAACTCACCTGTGCTGGAGAAAAGGCTCGTGACTTACAGCTTTAAAAAGAGCCAGCCAAAAGAGGGACGAATGAAAGACAGGAAAGGGGAAACGGGGAAATTCTTTAAGGGCATTGGCAATAAGCTATACTGTGTGTTGCAGCTATCTGTACAGATTCATTAGTTTAATATTTTGAATTCCAAACGTGCAGCCTTACAGCGGCCTCGTTGGACTGAAAAGAAAAAAAAAGGAAAGCTACGTTTTAAATATTTTTTTTCTCTCTTTGGTTGTTGTCTGAGTTTTCTTTTAAAAACCAAATGTAAATAGAGTTGTAAATATGGTGCTCTTTATCTAGAACAGCAGAGTGAACCCTTTGGTGCATAGCTGTACAGTAATCTAGCCTTATGATGATTAGTAATACTGTATGAGTGTCTCAGCTAAAAATAAAGCCGTGTGAGAAAAACGACACGATTCTATTCATACTGTCAGGTCTCTTTTGACTGTTGTCTTACTCAGCTGTATCCAGGTGAATGACGTGCATGTGTTTCAGTGTTTGACATTCAATGACAGAGGAGAGAGAATCAGCCGCAGAAATGTTACTGGACCAAAAAGCAAATGGAAAGAAAAGAAAACGAAAAAATAAACACGAGTGTGAACCGACAGAGATATTCAGTGTATTATTCTGTAGTTGATACCTGTTGTCAGAAGTTACATATAGCTATGGTAATATCCAAAAATAAAATGTGGAATACTGTCTCATACACGTGGTCTTCTGGCTCTTTCTTGATTATTTTTTTATTTTATTTTATTTTTTAGACTGGGGGAGACGAATGATCCTCTAATGCTGCAATTATTCTCCATGACTGAAGTGAAGATCTTTAACTGACTGATTTTTAGCCACGTTAGCAGCGTGACTCTACACTATGTATGTCTGTCAGTTTGTCAGTACACCAGTCTATCTACCTGCACTTTACAAACTATTGGATGGATTGTTATATTTGGTACAAACACTCAGGATCACCTGTGGTGATCCCTGAACTTTTCACTCTGCACCATCATCAGTTAAAACATTTAATTTATGACCAAATACCTGCAAACCAAATGACATTCCCATCAGCCTCAGCTGTATGGTTCTGTGTTTAGTGCTAATTACCAAATATTACCATGCTAACACGTTAAAAACTGAAGATGTGACCATGCTACACATTATACCCGCTAAACATGTTAGCATTGTCCATTTTTTTTGCCACTTGGGGGCAGCAAAAACACACCGCAAACACAACACTGACATATCATCACCTTATGAGGTGACATGAGTAACATGTTAGCAAAAAGTTGCCGATTGACTCATCCAGCAGACACAGAGCAACATTATCATTACTTTGGAGTTGTGTTCATTTCCACCTGATGAATATCTGTTCAATATTCACTCTCCTTTTTAGATGTGTTTCGGTACTAAGATAAGTGTTGGTCCTTAAGCGGCTAAACGCGCCACTATGTTCGCCAGCTAATCTCTGTTGGTGTCTGTCTGCTGTTTGCTGCAAAGGTAGTGTACAGGTGGTGTTTAGAGCTTTCTCTCTGAAAACCCAGCTGCTGCAGTCGAAAGCGATGCTGTGAACCAAAACAGTAAAGTTGAGCGCCTTAAAACCCCCAAAACAATGAGCTGACTGATGCTAAGAAAGCGTCAAACGTCTGGCTTCATTACAAGTTTTCACATTTCACATGGTCATGTGATCCACTGCTAATTAAAAATGATGATAATAATCGGTTGCTGCAGCTTTAAACCACTAAATTCGGCTCTGAACATGTGCTCAAGATACGGTCAGCCATGTAGGTCAGAGACTCGAGTCTGTGATCCAGGTCATAAGAGGTGTTGAAAAGCAGTCACTGGTGATTAACATGCTACGTGAAACCCTATGCTTGGTACACTCAATTCTCAGCCTCTCCACTCAAATAACCCACAAGCCTCCTGACCAGATGGCACAGCCCCGAGTTTATCAGAGCTGATCTTTCTATGAACTCGCCTCTTAATTTCCTCACACAAACACAGTGGAACTTCAACCAGAAACTAAAAGGAGTGGTTCAACTGACAGCGCAAAGCAAGAGAAATCCAATAATACTACAAACATACAGCTGGACACATTTCATTTCCTTTCGTTATACGTTTATTTGAAATGCAGACAGCCTCTAAGGTTACAGTATACTTTATTCTCCACCACAGTTTTAATACATTAGGTAACGTAAATACCAGTGGACTGCGTGTGTAGAGCATATAAAAACAATTATTTGGACAGGCATTGCATTTCAAGGCACCCGGGGTTTTTATTTCAAGTCATATTCATCTACACTACAAGTAACAAACTTTTTACTAACTGATAGTTATAGGATTGCACCCTGGTCACACCACACATCAACGTTTGTCATGATCTCGTCTATGGGAGCAAAAAAAAGCCATTTTATTTGAATTAATTCACTAATGTTGAAATTTAAATACCACTTATTTTTAGCATTGAATGTTTTCCTTTGGAAACCATCTATATGAACGTATGTGGTTTGAAATCCCAGAAGTCCATTTCAAGCTTTGCTATGTCAAAAACTCGAGTTAATAAATTCAGACAGAAAACACATGGTCGGGTTTCCAGTCACTATTTTTCTTGGGTCATGTGACTAACAGAACGTAACCTGATAGGGCAGAGATCTCATCGATTCCTTTCAGGTTTCACAAAAATGACTTTTTTCTCTTGACTTCTGATTTGATTTTTTAATTTACGTTTTGATTTTTTGATCTGAAAATGACCAACACAGACTGAGCAACTCAAATATAGTTTTTTATTTCTATATTTGACAACTGAATTTTCAATCTGAATGTGTGAGCCCTTAAATAAAACTCTTATTTCTAAAGGAGGAATTCAGACACATAATTGCAGATAGATGGTTTTCAAAGTAAGAAATATTGCAGCGATATTTAAATATTTAATATTTGTACAAATTAAATTTCACTGCTTTATGACCACTATTTGCTCCCATACTTGGACTAAAGAACTCAAGATGAGAATATGTTGATCAGTTACAAGCAGCTTTAACACAGATAGTCAGCATCAGTTGTTTACTGTCATTTAAGCCAGTAGGTTATTAGAAGGAGTCTTTGGTTTGGTGTTTTGGAGTTTTGTCTGTGTATGAACCATCACACCGTAGGGTTATAGCTCATTAGTAATCATAACTGTAGGTGGACAAGTTTTAAAGGGCGTGTGTAAACCCAACCCAAAGTGACTTCAGTGGCTGAAGAACAGAAAACACAAAATGGATGTTTCATGGATATAACAGCAATACTTGCTACAGTATAGTCATAATACAACATTGTGATTGGCTTTTACCAAATTTATCCCATGCACACCACCCCATAATAAAACCCCTTTACAGTAGCAAGAGACCAACACAGTTCATCTGATCTGCTCATCAGCTCTTGGAAAAGTTTACCATGGTTTGCCCCGTTTCCGGTGAAGGGGGTGAGTAGTGAGGATTTTGCAGATCAATAGCACACCCCTGAATAAAAATCTTAGCGTGTCGGTGTAAACAACAGTGGGATCTGTTAAAGCTGGGTGAAGCGGCTGCCGGCGGCCCATCAGTATCTGTAGGCCCTCCTCTCCTCCTCACTGGATGGTCTTACTGAGCTCCGGGCCTTCAAGCATTTTCTGAAACACACATGGCAAACAGCAACACATTCATTTGGATTTGCTTCAATACAGAAAGCGTGTGTCTGTGTGTGTGTGTGTGTGTGTGTGTGTGTGTGTGTGTGTGTGTGTGTGTGTGTGTTTTAGGTGTAATTTATTTAAAAGGATTTGAGGAGTTGGCATCCATTCCTGCTTTGTAAGCTGGGCATTTTATTGGAATAAGAAGTAGAAACCCATCTTCCCACCAACCTTCTGGTTACATGTGATAATGTGCAAGTAGCCGAGGAGGGCGTCTGTGTGTGTCTCTGCACTATTTGCAACGCCAGCGGCTTAGCCATTCATCTCATCGATCACCTTAAAGGATTATTCCGGTTTATCAAAATTTGAGTCTCATTATTGTAGTTTCTGCCCTCATTTGTCTCTTTAATAACACATCAAGCAAACTGCTGAGATCATCGCCAAAAAGGAGTCAAAAAACACAGTCTTGACAGGTTGTAAACAAACAAAGAAAGTACGCACAATGCATGAACAACTCGTTGCTAATCCAGCCGGGGAGCGGAGGGAGTTCAGCTCAGCGTTGTTGTTTGCAAACTCAATGAGTGCCAAATGTTTATATTGGGAGACAAAGGTGAGCTGCCTGAACTACCGTGAGGACAAGAACCATCTAGTCATGCATATAGAAAAATGACATGCAGTGTATGAAATGTATGGAAAAAACCCCAGCACAAACCAGGAGGGTTAGTCCTCACTGGAATTCATTTTCAACTAACACAAAAAAACTGTTTGTTGTTTCTGGAGTATGAATGTTGAGATAAGTCTGAATTGACACGGACAGAAAAATCCATCATATACATTATAAATGATGAGTTTTCTTTGTTCATTTCTCAGTCTCAGTCTACCCCTGAGGATGCTGCAGAGGAGCAGAGTTTGGAAAATAGCATTACAAGGGAGCAGGGCAGCGGGTCTGGACAGTCTCTGGCAGATGGAGGCTGGCAGAGGACTGGCTCTCTGGATCACACAGACACACGCAGGGACGGCAGGCAGGGCTTGTTTGTAGCGCTCTGCTGACGGCACATAACTCAGGGAGGATCGTGGGTCATCAGAAGCAGGAGATGCGGAGCTCAGCGCCATCGATGAGAGGTGTAGTTACACTGGAAGCAAAAACCTGATCCTGGAACCCGGATCGGATTGTTACACAGCTGTCCAAACACTGGAAGTCTGTCCGCTGGGATTTTTTTCCACAAGGTTAGATGAGAGCGGAAAGAGCACGCCTATGTGTATAACTTAAGATGTAAGTACAGTCAGGCTTTGCTTCCAGTTGGCCACGATGCTTCTACAACAGTTGCTCTTTAATAAATTACATTCCACGACTTTGAAGAGGCCCCTCTTCCCAAGATGCTGATCTTGGCAGAGTTACTTTTTAATCAATTAATTCCTTCATGCTTCTGGCAAAACGCAAAGCAGGCAAATTGGATGTTATTAAAGTTTCTGTCCCACAGACCGATCCACGGGGGGGGGTTTGTGCTGAGGCAGCCGTTTAACTTCAGAGCTGATTCTTCAGGGGCAGCAGAGGGGTTAAACACGAACGGCCTCCCCCGGGAACAGGAAGGAGCAATTAAATCCTTTCAGCAACAAGCAGAAAGACTGAATCCTCCCTCCAGAGGAGAATCCAGAGAATTAGTGGCTTTTAATTTCCTGTTAATGAACAGGATGTCTGCAGCCTGGATTTCCCCTGTTTTCTGTGAAATGGCAGATGAGTTTGAAAAAAGACAGACAGTACAGGCAGGAGCAGAGATGGATATTAAAACACAATAATGCTATTTAATAGGAGAGAAATCACAGTGGATGCACTGTTGCGGTTCTTGTTCTGTGAATTGTCTCCCTCTTAAATTAGATTTTAAACATAGTCTATTACTGATCATTTCTTCCCACGGATTTTCTGCAGGACAGCGTCCTCATGCTGCTGGACACACAGTGGGTCTGACGGAGGCTACTCTCACGTGACCAACGCTCCTCCTCGCTTACAAAGCTTGACCAGACGTAGATGTGTCTTTTTTTTTTTTTTCTTACAGAATTTCTGACTCCGCCCCCACACAGCCACAAAGTCTTATATGAGCTCGCGCCTTGCATGATGAGGCTCTGATTCCAACTTCTCCAGTAGCACCAGTAGACATACAGCCTTGAGAAATACAGGCTGGGTGTGTTTCTATAATGATATTACAGGATGGAGGTTTCTGCCCACGGGGGAAAGTACAGAAGCAGCGTGCCCGTAAATGACACCAAATCATGGTAGTATAGTTTCTTCTGTTGGCTTACGTGCTGTCAAAAAAAAGCTTATAAAAAAGTTTTATAAAGTGCATCCATATTTTGGCACATTCCACGATCCATTTTCATTCTCAAATTGTCCCCATCGCAGAAATCACAGGGCCCTACGCTGTAATCTAACTTTATTTTGTTGGATTTTACAGACAAGTTTCCATCTTTGCATGTTTATTAAAGGATCTTTGAGGGAGCTTCCTCATCCATATTGAGAGACCGGAAACCAGAGCTGCTCTCTGCTCGACGTGTCCTGCCAACTGTCCCGCTATGTCAGTATTGATCAGAGAGGAGAGGAAGCAGAGTTTTACTCAGCCCCGTTTCATCCGTCATGCAAAACGGACAAACCAAGGGCTTCAAACGGGCGTGTTCATCCTCCAGCAGAGTCTACTTTTCTCTACACATGTGAACACGAACATGCAACATGCACGTTCAGCTGTTCTGCACACACATACATCCATCTGCTGATGCATGAGTGTGTGTTTGGGCTTATTTAACCCTCTGCAGTGTGGGGGTAACTCACTGGGATCACAGTGCTGCATGTCAGTGTTATTAAGGCTACCAGATAGACAATTAAAGTGATCCTCTGTCAGGCCTGTGTGTGTGCGTGTGTGTGTGCGTCTGTGCGTGTGTGTGTGTGTGTGTGTGACAATCTTCATTTGTGAGTGTATGACAATCTGTGCAGTAGTCATGGAGCTGTATGAGTGTTGAGGGACACTGTGCTCTTCCTTGTGAAAGTGAAATGTGTGTGTGTGTGTGTGTACAGTGCTAAACTGTAATGACTTGAAGGGTGTGTGTAAATCTCTGTCCCTGTCTGACTGCTGACTGTGCAGTACACTTTAATGTGTCAGATGGGGGATTGTTCCTTTAAGACTGCAGCACCACAGCCCAGGCTTTCAACCGCCACTCGGACGGTGGCAGAAGCCTCCTTCGTCTGACCTTCCAACAATCCAAACATTGCCCGCGCTGCAACTAACGTGTATGATCATTATCCATTATTCTGTGGACTGATTTAATCAATTGTTTGGTTTATTAAATGTTAGAAAATTGTGAAAATGCTCATCACAACTTCCAAAAACTCAAGGAGAAGCCATCAAATGACTTCTTTAGTCTGACAGTTGGTTCAAAACCAAAAGCTTTCCCAAATTCCAAACAAGTGCATTCCCATTTTTTCCATTTATTTTGTCTTTTTTTTTTACCATTGAATAAATTAAATAGTCTAAATCTGCTTTTTACTTAGTGTTTCCTACAGGATCTGGAGAGACTATGGTAGGGGAGTCCAAGGCCCAAGAGGGTCCGCTTAAAGAAGAGAAAAGAGACAAACTGACAGGATAAAGTCTCTAACTTGCCTGTCAGTTCGCTCTGGGCCGTTTCAGTTACCATAAAGGCTTGAATACGTGTGCACTCCAAATTTTGTTGCAGCTAGCTTAATGGCCTTCTCAGGAACGAGAGACCGAAACAACAAGGATGATTACAATAAACACCATTCTGGCCATCATTTTACTCCAGCATCTGCATCAACCAGGACAACCAGTAGTTTAAAACAGAACAACAATGGAGAACGCTTTTTGAACAAACAAACATGTTCAGGCCCTCATTAATATTTAGTAAGAGGAGGCAAATGACAGGGAGCCAACAGATGTACCATAAGATTCCTGGCAGAGATCCCCCGGGGCCGTGGATTCCCCATCAGCACAAGCATTTGTGTCTGACGTTCATGTAACTTTGCTCTCCTACCAACCAAGAGGGCTTTGTGTCCCCATTAGTAATGTGCAGCAGAAATGCATTAAATAACCTAGCCTAACCTAACCGGTCCTTTTATATGGAGACATTTGTTTCTTCACTATCACTATCTCACTTGTTTAACTTATGTTCACTCACAGTTGCTATAATATTAAACACTCTGACCCGCAGCTTCTGCAGCCTTATATCCGCAGCTGCGACAGAGAACTCAAGCAAACTTCACCGTCACATCACACGTTACTGCTCGCCTCAGCCCTGACCAGATCTGCAGATTACTCGACCTCTGTCTAAATGCCACCTATTTCCAGTACAACGGAGGATTCTACAGAAAAAGCATGGCTGTACCATGGGCTCACTATTGTGGCTAACATCTACATGGAAGAAGTGGAAGGGATAAGCTCTTAACTCCTTCAAAGGACCAGCACCGAGCCACTGCAAACCTTCACAGAACACATCAACTCCGTACCATAAAGTTCACACGACAAGATGTCCACAACAACAGTTTGGCTTTCCTGGACTGTGCTGTACACATTGAGAAGGACAGGAGCATGTGAATTGGGGTTTACAGGAAACCCACAGACACAGACCAATACTTACTTTTTGGTTCCTACCACCCACTGGAAAACAAGCTAGGGGTCATCAGAACCCTGCACCACAGAGCGGACCACATACCAAACAAGAGCAAGAGAGAAGGAAAAGAACCGCCTGAAGGGGGCACTTACAGCCTGTGGATACCCTATAGATCCTGGTCCACCACAAAGGCCGCACACCCAAGAAAAGCAATCTAGTGTATGCGGCCCAATGCAGTGAGGAATGCACAGACCTGTATATTGGGGAGACTGAACAACCACTACACAAACGCATGGCCCAACACAAAAGAGCCAACTCCTCAGGTCAAGACTCTACAGTCTACTTACATCTGAAGGACAGAGGACACTCGTTTGAGGATCACCAGGTGCGCATTTTAGACAGAGAAGATCGATCGTTTGAAAGAGGTGTCAAGGAAGCCATCTACACCCGTGTTGAGAAGCCGTCGCTGAACAGAGGAGGGGGTCTACGCCACCACTTATCCCCCATTTACAATGCTGTCCTTTCATCACTTCCCAGGAAACTTAACAAGCATTTCCTCTTGGCCTCATGTGAAGATACCAACAAGGGTGACTCAGACTCAGCTATGGGTGGTTCTAACGACCATGACGACTGTTGTTACCACAGACAGGAGCAGCGGTATCGACAATCCTAGCTAACAATCCCAGAGGTTAAATAGCTGAGTTTCCCTACCAGTCAATCAGAACTGAAGAAGTCTCTTGGATGAGGGATGAAGTGTCTAGTTTTGCTTCAACCAAACCCAGTTGCCCTTGACCTCAACCTTCGTTGGATAACTATGACCATGACCTGATGACTGAGAACCTTCACAGACACGCGTCTGCACAGTTTATGTAAACATTGGGCGGCACGCGTACAATGTTTTGTTTTGATATGTATTCACTGGGATGACATCAAATGGAAAGTTCTCCGCTATCTGTTTCTCTGTCTCACCAAGTCAGGGTTAAGGTGTGAAATGACCTTCCGCTGTGCCCGTTCATTCGGCTGTGATTGATCTGATGAGATGGCAGCACAGAGGAAGGTGACTTAGAGCTCGAGAAGCGCTGACAAGAAAGTCACTTGTGTGTCTCATCAAGTGTCTCCTGTGGGAACGTGAGTGTGTTACCGCTTTGTCCTACTGTGAGTGTGTCTGCACGTCAGCGCCCAGTGCCAACGAGCACGTTCTATTCAGCTACATTAATATTCTATAGATATATCTATAGATATATTAAATAGCTTGTTGCATTTTAATCACTGCTGTCTGCTATTAAAGTGTAATTAAGAGATAATGATCTCTCACAGCATCACATCCTACAACCTAGTTTCAGGTTAATTCATACCTCATGTATGTTTAACAGTTTTTCTTACTACCTCCACCAAGTCACCCTACTGCACTTTAGTCATTGTCCATCCGCCCATTTATCTATACCTGCTTATCCTTTGAGGCTGGAGCCCAGCTGACAGAAAGGCCCGAGCTGGGCAGCAGGTTCAACCCTGGGCTGCTGTGAGGGAACAGTGCTAACCGCTGCTCCGCCGTGCCGCCTACCTTCAGTCATTGTAATTCTGATAAACTGAATGCTTTCATCTCTGCACATGTGCACATGTGTAGTTCCTTCTTATAGTCAACAAATACCGGCACCAACATTGTGTCGGTTCACCTCTCAGTACTTTCTCACTTCCTGTCTGTGGCTCTCTGCTCCAAGCCCTACTGGTTCCTACTGAAGACACAAACATGGCTCACAAAGTTATACTTTCACTTTTCAGTTATTTCCTACGACAGCTAGACATCAAACGTTACTCAGACAGGAGAAAGTGCATTTAATGGGGATCATTTTCAGCAGTGGATTAATAAACACTTTGTGTTCTAGTTAGTATTTACGACAGCAGGGTGGTGTATGTGCAACTGAGTCATAATAAACTGCAGCGTGTGTGGTAATGGTGATGAAGGAACATGTCAGCCAGTGCAACAAAAACTATTAAAAACACATCTGGGAGCCCCTGGTGTGTTTTTAATAGCTTTTAGACAACAATGGAGCTCTATAGCACAGAGGAAGAAGAGATCTTAGGCTTTGGATACACACACAATACATGTTAGCGGGATCAGCTCATTGTTTCTTTTGCTCTATTCATGGGAACTGTTGACCAAAACACACATCCAGAACACTGCAGCATATTTTGACCAACATCAAGGGCCTACCTAGGCTTTAAATGAAACCATTGTTCTGAAAAAATGCTGCTTTTTTAATTTAATTTTATTAGAAAGCAGCCACCTTTCGTTGTAAATACAGACAAGTGAATGGGAATGCTTTAACATTAAATTAGATGCTGAAAACATCTTTCTAAAGAAAAACTGTCCGTAACCTTTAGTGGTAGTTGAGGGAATGTGACGGAGATGTTAGATGAGATAATACATCATAGCCCACAGTAGGTGGTGTTACAGAGGATGATGCAGGACAGAGATCTGTATGAAGACACTCAGCTGAGAACAAGTTCCAACATCTACT
Source organism: Lepomis gibbosus (assembly GCA_029875015.1). NCBI lineage: Eukaryota > Metazoa > Chordata > Actinopteri > Centrarchiformes > Centrarchidae > Lepomis > Lepomis gibbosus. The sequence goes on from JAPMOB010235662.1 coordinate 41,079, forward strand.
GAACTGCAGACGTTGCTGTACTGAAATCCCTGTACTGAAATACGCAAAAATCTAAAAATAAAAACCTTCTCAGTAAATTGGGAGCCATGATGAAGATACAGTAAATAGAATTTTATTTTCGCTTTAACTTTGTTTGAGTTGTATATTTTAGTTTAGTAAATGATAGCATCATCAGTAAACTCCAGATTATTAGTTTTTATTAAGGTGTTTGTTGTAACTCTTAAATCAAAAAGGCAGTTCAAACAGGTCTGGAGCACTCACAAGTTTCATTTGTTCCTAAGAGAAAATTCTAAATATGAAAAAAATCAATGACACAAATTCTCTAATCACTCGAAGGGGAACCCTGGTAGCTCACCTGTGCGTGTCTCTCCCCTGCCCTCCATCACAAATAATGATGCAGAAACACCCAAAATAATCTAAAAAATAATTTACAGAGGTCATATTATGCTCATTTTCATAATCTTATTTAGGGGTTGTACCAGAACAGGTTTCCATGGTTTCATATTCAAAACACACCATATATTTTTGTCATACTGCACATTGCTGCAGCTTCTCTTTTCACACTGTGTTAAACGCTTCCTTTTAGCTATGAAGTGATGCATCTTGTCTCTATATGATCTTTGTTGGGAGTTGCCCATGCACAGTTGCTAGCTAAGGACTAATAGCCAATCAGAAGCAGAGAAGGGCAGGTCAGCAAAAGGCCAGTAATAGCCTATCAGAAGCAGAGAAAGGCGTGTCAGCGAAAAGACGGTAAACAGCTTCGATTCAGCTGTAGGCTACGTGTTGCCGACCAGCTTGGCAACATGGACTGGATCAAGAGTTTCTGAGTGGTGAGTTATTAATCTGTAACAAAAGTATCTTTCATCCACAAAGTTTTAACTGAGCTCTGTCTCTACATCAAAGTAACAACTTTATGTCCACTGACTGCCTGGAGGGCAGCTAGTATTTGGAAGGGAGAGGAGAGGTGTGTGCTGCAGCTCAGTGTTTTTGAGGGTGTGTCGGAGTAGCCGCTTGGCGAGCATTGTGACACGTATTTTCTTGTGACATCAAAACAAAGGGAAGTAAAGGCTGGACTACAAACGAGCTGTTTTCAGGCAGCTCAGAGCAGAGTTTTCTGTGGGAGATGGGCTTTTTCACTTTGCAAACCTGTTACATGCACAAAAAAGATATTAACTTAATAAAGGAGAGGGAAATGCCAAAAAGCGTAATACCACCTCTTTAATAAATGAATCTGAACGTACAGAGCATGAGTCCAATGTGATGAAAGTTGAGGATGCGTGAGCTCAGTTCATCACTCCTCCTCTGTATGCACTTGTAGCACTGTCCTGCATTATTTGTGTTTTATGCATTATGTATCGCTTTTTACAGCTAAACTAGTCTGAAACTAAACGACATCTTCAAAACTGCAACAACTGTGTTATCTCTGCTTCTTCTAAACCAAGCAGTCTCCCGGACTGATCTCAACTATGTCTGTCTACTTCTGTCAGTAGATGGTAATTGCTTTGCCTAAAGTAGCAGTCTAACTACCTTTATGTAGCTCTAACTCCGTCTGAATGCTTTACTGTCTGTCCGTCTGTGTTTTTAAGGGCTCAGGTCAGAGAGTCATGCGCTGCAAACATTGACGATCGACAAGGTAGAAAAAAACATTTAAAGAGCTATATACTATAACTATATTTCATTTTGATTACCTTGTACAGCAGCTCAGGTGTGATGAGGTTAAGTATTAGTCATGCTGACTGTTAAAAATCACCTATGTCTCTGAGAAAAGATGATCTTGCTAAATATCCAAACTTCAATTCAAACAGAACACAGTATGTTAGATCACATGACACATTATGTCACTCCAGTCTACAAACCTGTTCCATCCAAACTCACAGACCCAGACCTACTTACCCTCCGTGGAGCTGCCTCTGCAGAACCAAGAGACCACAGAACAACACCCATCAAACCAAACATCACTGGCTGAAAAAACAGAAAAACCGAAGAACACAGCAGTCCACGGCAACTCTTTCATCAGGACTGGAAATAACCATGAATCGGTTACTGTATGCAAGCTGTGTTTTATTGCCTGTAACAATGTGAACCCATGACCTTCAGTGGTAAAGATTACAGAAATCACTTGATTTCCGTGTGTAGATATCCAAGAGACCTCTTCAGTTCAGAACTGAAGAGGTCTCTTGGATGACGGACGAAACGTCCTCTAGTATCTTCAACCAAGACCAGTTGCCCTTGACCTCAACCTTTGCTGGATAACTATGAGCTGGATCACTGAGAACTTTCACAGACAGGTTGCTATATCCTTCACATGCCGTGTTCTCGAGGACGGTGAAATTCTATGTAGGGGAGTCAAATATCTGCATGCTGAGCAGCGGCAGAAGCATGGCAAAAAAAAACCCAGAGAAAAATGATGAACCAAAAGCCAAACAGCTCATCAGAGAAGCACTCAGCCCCATCGGTCCACATCAAACAAATGGCTATGGTGCCGAGCAAGCTAATGCTTTACTGTGGAGCCATATCAATACTATTAACATAACGCACACCATTTATCTTCAGCAAAGTGGTCTGGGACAGGCATCAAGTGCCCATTCTTAATGCTAAATGGGAAGCTATGGACCTGCGTGTTGTAATGGACACACACAGGAGATCTCCACTGTCTGCATAGTGTGGGGAGGCTTGTAGTTTGGCTAGGGACTTATTACAGCCTCAACAAGGCCACAAAACGTGTGTGTGTGTGTGTGTGTGTGTGTGCCCTAATGTATGCTTAAGTAAATCACCATATCACAAATGGAATGGTGAGATCTAATAACATACACAAGGGCTGGAAAACATCTGCAACATTTATATGTCAAAGGATGCAATGTAATGTTCTTCTCCAACAGTTTCTGAACTGATTCGGGGGCCTCGTGTGCTGGTTGAAAACTTTCTAACTCACTGTCCACACATGGTCTCCATGAAGGCGTTCACTAAAGATGGTACTGAATACAGGCCCTATAATCATTTTCATCTTAGATCAAGGAAAAACAAATGCGGGTTTCTAACGTTAAAAGGGCATTACGTAGTTTTCAGCGGCCACTAGCGGTGCGGTTTTAAGATTGCTACCAGGCGTGTGTGTTATGGGTTTTCATGGAGGCACAGAAGTAGTTTTTCATCTACTGCAGAGAAATCTCTTGATGGCTTTCGTTTGATTAATACATCCAGGGTATGTGTCTATTGCAGACTGTAAAAAACATGGACGGACTGTTTGTGACAGGTTTCTGAAAAGCCGTTTCTAGTGGCTCCGGCCGTTGCCATCTTTGCAGTGCCTGACTTTGATTAATGCAAAAATGGGCAAAGAGGTGGAGCTGAGGCGGGACGAATGAAGCCTGGTTGTTGAACTGTAAGCTTTAAAATAATTTAAATGAGTGAGTTACATAAAAATTCCCCTCCCACGCAGTTGTCATGGACTTTAGAGACCAAAACAGTTTTTTGTCCCAGGCTGTAAACATGTTTATCTCTGCTGTAAAGTTTCAGCGTTTAAACCCCAGACTGTAACATGCGGGTGTAGGTGGACTGACTCTCTTTTAGAGCCAGCCTCAAGTGGCCATTTGATGAATAGCAGATTTTGGCACTCCCGCATTTGCTTAATTTTTCTACCCTGGAGGTTGTCGCTTGGTGTTGTTGTGAATGGTGGACTTTAATTGTAATTAATATAACGTGCTCTGACTCCTTATTTTAGTTATATATTAACTAGAAATGGTCATTATTGAGATTTTGTGAAGGTTCAGATCAAATAGATTTTCCCAGGCTTTTTTGTTCCAAGGCATCAAACAGTTTGCTGACACTGTTCTGTGCAGTTTACAGACAGGAGAGTCCGCAATGATTTCTCTTTGTTGAAGCTCGTCTGCGTCCTTGCAGAGACTATATAGTCAGGGTTTTACCTTTTTCTTGAGGGCCTCCAGTGATTCAAACTCCAGCCGGGCCTGTTTGATCTGGATGTCTTTGGGAACATCTGGGATGAGGAAGGTCAGGATGAACTTGAAGGCCAGCAGGACGTGCTGAAATCACAGAACAAACACATCGCATCGATTAAAACACCATTCTTTTCAGCTTTCATTTGTATCCTTTAAAAAACAAACACAGTAAGGGCAACATGGTTTGAAAGAGAGATCAAAATAACTTGATTAGTTTTTTTATGGGATGGTGTCCTTCGTGTGATCCTGTGCTGTGAAATCAGAGAGGACAGACTAAGAGACGGGGAACATTGGGTTAGACTGACAGCCTCTGGACAAATGTCCCTGAAACTGAATGAGGACACAAAATAAAGCAATTTATTTGAACAGACCAGTCAGTGTCGGCATTGTGCTCCAACACACTGACTTTGAAATAAAACAATGACCATGACGTTAAAGTCTGCTGATGTCTGCGGCTTGTAGACCTCAGACACACGGAAAACATTATTCCCTGGTAACGCTCTGTGTCTGAACTGCAGTCATCTTCCCTTCTTACTTGTTTGGTGGAGAGCGGGTGCCTTCAGTCTGGTCTACAACAAGCGAAACAGTTGGATCATTGAGGTCAGAGGAGAGGGGCAAAAAGGTGGGAGGTGTATTCAAATGAAGCAGTGCAGAGCGAGTTGTTGGTGTTTTGGTAGATACTGATGTTGCACTGAGAGAACGAGTCTCACAACCACATCTATTTTTTAATGTAGTTAAGGTAGGGACACCTGCAGTTATATATAAATAAAAATTAAAAAAGGTTCCAGCTGCTCCATACTGTATTTAAGTTTCCCCGTCAGCTCATTAAATCCATGCAGGCATCTGAAGGCAGCACGACACAGATGTTGATAAATCTACAGCCTCTGATTTTAGAAGCGCCACACCAGAGCGCAGTGCCGTTACGCACAGCCGTCCACTGATACACCTTGATTAAATGACATGCAAAGACGGCAGGCTGCTACAAAATATCCACACACACACACACACCTCTACACATATGAGACGGGTCTGTTCCTTCATAACTCGAGAGACGTTAGATACCGGGGCTCATAAATACTGCGCACTACAGACTCCTTTCCAACGTTTTTTTTTTTTTTTAGCCAAAGTGGCGTTTCAAATTTTATTCTTGAAATACATTATGAAGTAATGATTTCTAGGAGAGCACAATTTTTTTTTTGTTGAGTTGTGCATCACTGTGATTGGCTCCGCTGTTTCAGGGTGTTTGGACCGGGGATGTGACTGGATGGGAGTGTATTTATCAATCACCGCACCCTCTGATCTGCATTCACCTCATTCATCTCTTTTGCACTTTGTGTGGCTGCACATACGTGAACCAAACCGCAGGTGTGCTTGAAAACTGACTTTGTAATAAAATATGACCATGACGTTAAAGTGCATATTTAATATGTGGTCTGCTGATGTCTGCGGCGGACTCACAGAGTCTGCGAGCACCAGGCCTGCTATTTTGTGCTTGTCATTAAATGGCTGACCTGCACACCTCTGAATTAGCAGGGTGTGTGTTTTCCAATGAAGATGACACATTCACTTATATGTATGCTGAGCAAACAGTTCTCAACTGGCTACCACACACACACACACACACACACTCGCCTGCCGCGCACACAAACACTGGTGCCAGTCCACCTGGACGACTGCCAACTGCCATCAGCGCCTCTGATTCAGTACCCTTTTCCTCATCCTAGTAATGGAATCATGTTTGCTGCAGTAGATTAAAACTATTGGGTTTCAGCCTTATCAAACTAAGTGATTTGGGTAAGATGAATGATTATGTGCTTCTAGTCTTCAGGTCTAATAATTTCTCTACAATATGTTAACATTACAATCAGTGCAAACACTAATGTTAAGATTAGCTTCCAAGTATGCTCACCTTAATCTAGTCAAGATCATAATTCCACTTAATTTGACTAATCTGACCTATAAGAGTCCAATGATCTTTATCAGGTGTCTCTCTAGCAAGGACGCTACATATTATTTGTGCACAGGTAACACTAGATGAGGTTTCTGGGAAATTTGTGGAACCACTGCGGTGCCTTAAGTTGCTTCAAAGAATAGCTGTTAAAAAGAAATGGCAAATGTGGAGCCCTGGTAATGAATAAAGACTATTCTGCGCCTTTGCAGTTTATCCTAAAGGATTTTTACAGGCACCATTCCTGGCTTAAAGAAGCACAGACTATGACTATTTGTCATTCCAGTCAGCACAGCAGCTCCACTAATTAACAAGCAGAAAAAGCAAAGGAATCCGTGATGTTAGTGACTTGTCATATTGATTGAAAGTGCACAATAAAACACTCTAGCTCTTAGTTGATTGCTAATGCTATTCAAGGCTAATTTATAGCTGTGAGTGTTCAGCAGCACCAGGAGAGGCCGAGACTGAGGACGTCTATTTAAGGCAGAAAGGAGAATGTGACCTGAAATGTTGTTCTTTTCAAGGTCTGACGATACCTTCTGACATATGGATGTGATCACACTTCAAATGCTCACTTTAAAAGGTATATTCATTGTCATAGCTACGCTGAGTACACTAAGCTGGCAAAAGAACTTGACTCGACTAATCATCTCCTCGACCTACGTGATCCCCCATGTCTCCTCCTGTGCATTCACAATGGCTCAGTCCTCCCCCTAGACAAAATTCAGAGCTTCTATACTGAACAAAATTTTAAACGCAACACTTATGTTTTTGCCCCCATTCAAGCTAAACTCAAAGATCTAAGACTTTCTCTATGTACACATAAGACCTATTTCTCTCAAATATTGTTCAAATATCTATCAAAATCTCTTTACTTTGCCAAGTAATCCAGCCACCTCACAGGTGTGGCATATCAAGATCCTGATCAGACAGCATGGGTATTGTACAGGTGTGCCTTAGGCTGGCCACAATAAAAGGCCTTAGGCTGGCCACAATAAAAGGCCACTCCATTCACACAGCACAATGTCACAGATGTCGCAAGTTTTGAGGGAGCGTGCAATTGGCATGCTGATTGCAGGAATGTGCTGTTGCTCATAATTTGAATATTCATTCCTCTACTATAAACCGACTCCAAAGGCGTTTCAGAGAATTTGGCAGTACATCCAACTGGCCTCACAACCGCAGACCAGGTACAACCACACAATCAATTGGTTTGAATAACCAAAGAATTTCCGCACAAATTGTCAGGAACTGTCTCAGGGAAGCTCATCTGCTTGCACGTCATCCTCAACGGGGTCTCGACCTGACTGCAACTTCGCACAGCCATTGAAGAGGAGTGGACCAACATTCCACAGGACACAATCAACAACCTGATCAACTCTATCCGAGGGAGATCTGTTAAACTGCATTAGGGAATAGGTGGTCACACCAGATACTGACTGGTTTCCGGACCCCCCAAATACAGTGAAACTCCACATTTTGTGGAGTTTTATTGTGGCCAGCCTAAGGCCCACCTGGGCATACCCATGCTGTGTGATCAGCATCTTCATATACCACACCTGTGAGGTGGATGGATTATCTCGGCAAAGGAGAAGTGCTCACTAACACAGATTTTGACCGATTTGTGAACAATATTTGAGAGAAATAGGCCTTTTGTGTACATAGAGAAAGTCTTACATCTTTGAGTTCAGCTCATGATTAATGGGGGCAAAAACAAAAGTGTTGTGTTTATAATTTGTTTCAGTGTAAATGGGGCAAAAGTGAATCCATAGAACTATTGTATCTTTGCCATTTTGGTAACGAGAATAACAATTCCCAGATTCAACTGGGGTCCCAACCTAAACACTATAATCTTAAGACAGCAGCAAGGTCTTTGAGAGCATGGAGTTACACTGCTGACAATACACACAATCGCACAAATACACAAATCAAGAGGACCACGGTGCAACTGCTATTTCCACTATTCAGTATTCAGCACTTAATGCTGTTACCATGACGCCCCTTCACGGTAATTGGAAAATTAGCATTTCAATTCACCATCAATCCAACTGATGAGCAACTCCTAATTCTGCCATTCCATGTGTGATCTGACATGAGTGGAATATGTAATTCAAACTCAGACTCTTGTGTTCAGCTGGCTTTCAGGGTTTCCTTATTACTGGATACACTGTTGATACAAACTGGGCCTGATGTGTTTAAAGATGGCAGCCATGAGGACACATGATCCATCTTTTGAGACACAAAAGAACTTTGGATAAAACACAATTTTGTCCACAGCAGGGTTTTAAGAATCATTTTAATTCTCAAAGACTTCACTGCAACATCCTCAGTGACTGCATTTAATGTATTGAGCTACATATAGCACCAGTCCTAAGTTTGGGCAATCCAGAATATATTTTACATTTTAGATTTTTCAAAGTAGCCACCTTTTGCTTCGATGACAGCTTTGCTGTTGTTGCTCGTCTGTGTCAACGACAATGAACACAGCTAAACTGGCCCAATTTCATGGCACCTTAAGTGGGCCCCCTACTAGTGTGGGCCCTGGGTCAGCCGCCCCCATGCACCCACGCTACCTCCGCTTATGGGCACCATCCTATATGAAAGAACTCCTTACACCATAATGCCCCACTTGAACACTGCGCTCCCAAAATGCAGGGCTACTTATAGTGCCTAGGGTCCCCAGACGTAGAATAGGAGCCAGAGCCTTTAGCCATCAGGTACTTTATGTGTCTTTGTTTTCTGTAAAGTGTACTGGGACCACACAGCTGGTGATTTTACACTTTAAATAAATTTGATTTGATTTTTGATTTGATTTATTTTGTGTAAGGTCTTGCCTTCTTAATGTCTTGTGTTGTGCAGAAGTAGTGTTGGCGCACAGTTCTATACAGAGAATTTCCCACATCGACCACTGTTCTAATTAGAGGTTGACCGATATGTTTTTTTTCACGCCGGTGCCGATACCGATACCGATCTTTTGAAATCCGGGTCGGCCGATGGCCGATTAATGCTGCCGATTTATTTTGGCTGATATTTG
>JAPMOB010235665.1:0-26613 GCA_029875015.1 Lepomis gibbosus
GAACAGCAGAGATGGAGACACAGATAAAGTGAAAAAAAACCATTAATAATTGATGATAGACACCGCCTTGCATCTGCCGCCTGCTGCTGTTGAGTTTGCTCAAGATATCGATGCAAGGTCTTGCAAAAACACAGCATAACCACACCTCTATTCTGACCTCATTATCACATTATAAGAGAAAAATGCACTGCTTTTAAAAAGGGCTAACAGGTACATGCTATGAAATAGACGCAAATGTTTCGGATCATTTGCCAGATCTGCTGAATATTGATTTTTTTTTTTTTTGCCATATTACTTACCGGAGGATGAAAAAAGAAATCTATTCCTAGTTGTCATGAAAGTGAATCAGGGAGAAAAAGGTTCTAAATGGGATTTTTAATTAACTGAATATTGGTTTGTTAGCGTGGAACGCATGTGGAGCTTCTCCTGCTTATTTCTGCACTGGTTGCGCACACCGGTCAAAAACAAATGGGTGAGGCTATTGGAGAAACTAAAGTGTGATTGACTTTAATGTATTTAAGTTTAGCTCTCTCCCTCCCTCAGCAGGCCTATTTTCTCTCAGTGTGCCTCATTAAATCTTTGTGGAAATTCTCCAACTCTTGTGGAAGAGACTTTCTTTTGATTAGGCTATAAACAAATGGAGGAGTTAGTTGACATCTCCCAAGACTGTGGCCCTCTTTTGTTTTGCTGCTGCGCTGTTGCTGCCCCCCTCCCCACTGTGACAGGACTCGAGTACTATTCCCCAAAGCCTTTATTCTCGCTTGTTTTCTTCCCCCCCCCCCATTCCCTCACCCAACTCCAACCCCTCCTCCCCTCTTCCTTTGTTAAAGACAGCCCCTCAACCACTCCCCCACCTCTCTCTCTCTCTCTCTCTCTCTCGCTGTCTCTCTCGCTCTCTCGTTATACGTTCATTCGTTCCGCTGGCTGAGGGCTGAGAGAGGAGCGCTCAAGAGGAGAGTGTTTGGAAAACCAGTGACACGCTGCTGCTGTTTTCTCCAAAAGAAAAAAAACCCTGAAGTGTCAGGAGTCGGCTTTTCTTTTTGCCAGCTCTCCTCCTCATTCCCGTTTACTTCACCTCTCTCTCTGTATTGCCGTGTCCGTCCAATGACCATTGAGTCACTCCTCCCTGCTTCGGCTGGCTGACTGAGTGCACTGACACTGGGACCACTACCTGCTGCCTGGGGATTAAGCGCGTCATGAATACCCGGAGCCTAATGTCTTGTTTTGGCTCAAAGTGAATGTTGGAAACCCAGGGAAGAGAAGCTGGTGCATATATTTTTGCGGCCAGGACACTGGAAGCTCCTCTGGACAAAGACCAATGAAAAAGGGAATGGATGCTTGAGGAAGTGTCTAAAAGAGAGATGACCAACCAGATAATTAAAGAAAAGACTGGACAAGTTCTTTAATGAAAGGCAAAAACAGAAGAAGCGAAATCAACCTCAGTCTTAAGAGGATCTGGACACAATGACAACCTTTTTCTCTCATTATTTAGTTAGGATTCTCTGTCAGCGTGCTGAAACAAGGGAAGAAAGCCCAACAAATCTCCGCCTCCAGCTTCTTCGTTGATTTCTGATCGCACAGGTTTTCCTCTTTTTCTTTCCATTATTCATTTAGAGTGTCTCTGTGTTTTGCTGCTCATGCGTAGCTGCTTGGGGGAGAAGCCGGCTCTGCACTGACAGATCGAGTGGGGATTGCCGTCGTTCTCCTCTCCAACTTTTCCCCCCCCGCTCCACCACTTCTTCTGACCTGCATTCAGCCACAACGCACCAGCAGGATGGGGAGCAGTCGCTTACCCGCTCCATGAGACCGGCCCGGGAATAAATGTTATTGAACCGAGGAGGAGTGGCAGGAACGCAGGAGAGAAGGGGAGGAAAAACAAACCGTCTCCGTGAAGCAGGGAGCATATGGTTTAGCGAGAGGCAGCCAGCTGCGTTCCAGCCATCCTGCTAATCACGCTACAGCAAATACAAGTTGCTCCGGTGACGGTGTCAAGTTTGGACGGATCTTATGTGCCATGGTCGTATATCTCTTCACCGTGACAGAAGCTCCCAGACCATAAGCAGAGGAGCCAATCCAAGTGGATACAAAGAAGCAGTTGTGTTTAGTTAGAGGGGCGCTGGGCAAATCATTCCTCAGGAGAGCAACTAACCCTTGTTGCCCAACAGGCCACTGCCACAAGGAGGCTGAAAAACACTCGACCGTCACCTATTAGGGAAATACTGACACATGTTGTTGGTGAGCACCAGACCTTGGCTTGGTTTGTAAAGGCTTTTGACAAGGAAAGGCGGGGGAGTGGTCTAGGAGTCTGCACTCCCAGACTCCTTTCACGTCCATTTAATTACCAGTCAGGGTCACTGGGAGGAAAGCAGAGGATTCCTTTTGTGGATTTACTGTGTGGCAACTTGGAAGTTTTCTGTGTGGCTATTTGACAAATCAACACCCACGCCTTTATGCACACATTTCTGGCTTAGGTGCCTCTCACACACATACATGCCAAAAGCGCACTGACACACATTTACACACATAATTACACAAAATTACCACACACGTTTGTACTGTAAGTATAAACCACTTCACAACACACACACACATACTCGCACATTGAAAGTCCATTAGTTTTTTTTTTTCCCCAGCGGGCATGGAGGTCATGTGGACAGGTGGGGGGCTGTAGAAGTCCAGCATCCCTGTCCTCTTTCTATAAAATTCTCTAAAAATGTGTTACTTGGAAACAGTTGAAAGCTTGCTGCTGCGATTTACTGACAGAAACAGTCACCGCGTCCCCGCCACAGTGCACAGCTGGAACCGCAGCTGAAACATCGACCATTACGCATCTTTTTTGCTTTTTATTTTATCTTCATCTTCGGCGTCTGCCTTTACCCCGCCGCCATCATTTTTTCCAACGGGTCTTTAGGCACCCCTCGTCGCCCTCCTCGTCCCTACATCTCCTCCACCCCGGAGGGGAGGGGGTCATTGGAGTGGAGCATGAGCGGGTGCCACTATCCCTCGCCACCGCCGCTGGAGCAGGACCGCAGGTACCAACACAAGGTGTCCCTGGTGGTGCGCTACTTCATGATCCCCTGCAACATCTGTCTGATCCTGCTGGCCACGTCTACGCTGGGCTTCGCCGTGCTCCTGTTCCTCAACAACTGTACGTTGGTTCAAAAGAAACAAAACTTTACTGTCTGCATGCAGACTACTGTATTCTATTTACTGCGCTTTCTATATGTATATGTCAAAGTTTGGCAATAGAATGCTTACCATAAACCCAAATTTAAAGTATTTATGCATTCTTTGAACCTGATTTAGCTATAGAAATTATTTTGCATTTTACATTTTACATAGTTTTTGCATTTCATGTCCTCGTTGAAACAAAGCCCCCAAACCAAGCTCACTTTTCTTCTCAGAACAGCCTTATCTACAGTTGAAGTAAGGACATCAGGACAGCTAAAGTCACAGCCCGCCTTTTCTTGATTCTGTGTCTGTAGGCAGGCTAAATTGCTTCATATCTTCCAAATACTTGGCATTTACTTTGAACTGCTGGATGAAGTATTAAATGGCGATTAAATGCCTTTTTGAGGATGAAAATGTTTCTTTTGGCCTGGAAAGCCCCAACCCCTCCCGTCATGTGCTCACTGCGTTATTATTGTCCCATTGTATATTGAAAGTACACTGGCACGTTAAGAGGTGGAAGCATAATGTTTGTCTGCTTTAGTTACAGGTGGCAGTTTTGATGGTGGGCATCACTGTAGTTTCTTGGGTCAAAGAATTTTCTGAATTGCTTTAGTTTGCCTTCTTTTAACCCCCATACTGGACATCGTTTGAAATGTAGCAGTACTGGTGCCATTCATTTCAAACGGTAAGATGTATTGAAATGTGATACCCAGCTCTGTCAAGATGACAAGTTTAGCCTTTAGGGGCTAATAGCTTGCCATGACAACATGACTGAAATAGACATTTACCACTCACCTGCGCATAATATGGTACCTTTCTTTTGGCATCACCAGCTTCAGGTGTCCCTGTCTACCATCAGTCTGTGTTGACACTGCCTTATTCATTTTCCCCAATCTCTCACAGACTTACATTAGTCTATTAGCCATGCCAGTCGAGACTGTAAAGGTGAAATTCCTCTCTACTCTCCAAAGCGGCCTAATGTTGAAGGCGTGTGTCACCTAATAGCAAATTATAACATGCAAGTAAAGAAGTTAAATAAGCACGGTTTTAAGAGTAATTCTGATGCTGCCAAATTCTGGTTGAAACTGTATTTGAGCACACTTTAAGGGGACAGGCTCTGCTATTAGTCTCTGGGCAGTGTTGTTGTTCCATGTCAACCCCTTTTCTCAGACTTTCTCTTACTCTGTTATCAGACTGCTGACTTTTCAGGCAAGTATAAGCCAAAGTCCCAGTAGCCCAGCGGATGCCACTGCGTTAGATGCACCCCTTTGCATTTGAGTGTGATTTTGAGTGTCAACTTCTGTCCTAGGTTTGTGTCTTCCTATCATCTTTGTCAGTCTTCCCGTCTCCAGTGACCAGGAGGAGGAGTGGTTCATTTGTAACCTTGCTTTGTTACCGACTCAATTTCAGCCAGACAGATTCTATTAGATTTAATTCAAACTCAGTTAAAGGTGGCCAATCTTCACCTCTAAGATGACGGAATGAAAAGAAATGTGTGCTGGCGAAATTGATGAAGTGAAAGGGGCTCTATTATGCTGCCAAAAGCCCTTGCCATGTGGCCACAAGGACAGCTGGAAAGGATAGTGATAGTGCTTGTAGTGATGACGTGTGTATGTGTGTGTGTGTGGTGGGCGGAGGGGTGTTAGAGGAGCCATGCAAAGTCAGATTTGCAGATTTGTATTGCCACCATATCATACTCTCGCACACACACACACGCACACACAGAGTTTGTACCCCCCCCTCCCCCAAAAACCCTACTGCACCCCCCACACACAGACACACGCTCACTTTGTCATTGTGTACGACCACACATCCACGACAACACCAGAGGGGACGGTGACACAATATAAAGATACAATACATACGCATGCACGCTCCTTTCCCTGCACGTGGCTAAATGTCACAGTCAGACGCATTGATTTTCTGAAGATATAGGGTGAATGATGGCCATGTTGTGACATTCACACATGCGCATGAATTCACGCAGGCTTTGCCAGCTGCAAAGAGAGATGGGAAAGGCTGATATGTTTATGGAAAGACCTTATCTTGTCCTTTCATTATGGAAATGTGAAGAAGTCGTTTAGCTTCGTCTAGCATCCCGGGCTCACTTTGTACCTTTTTTTTTTGTCAGGCTCTTTCTGATTCACCTTGTGCGACAATACGTCGATATCTCTATATGATTGTTTGTGTGTTCACACATTCTTACGAATTATAGGAAGTGCAGCCTGTGTGGATGTCTGGTTTTGTTTGTGCTCAAGTATGCTCCTTTACACTCTCAGCAGGACTTCTATATTTTCCTGCGCCAATTTATGTTCCTCTAGTTTTAGATGTTTTCTTCCAATCCCCCCCAGATGGAAATCAGTTACCGCCATGACTGACTAGGAAACAGCTTCAGCAGACACTTCATTATTCACCTCTAGCACGAGCCTATCCTTTCTCCTCATTTTTTTCTCTCTCACACACGCTATCTCTCTCTCTCTCTCTCTCTCTCTCTCTCTCTCTCTCTCTCTTCCCTGAAGCTCCGACTGTTGACAAGCAATTTTAAGTCAGCCTAAATTTAAAACTCAGCTGTGTCTTGGGACGCCGACGGGTATCGCAGAAGTCCCGAGAAAGGCTTCGGCGAAGTGGTTGATGAGGTCCCGGGAAAATGTGTTAGCTGGGTAATTGATGTGATATGTTTTATCTCGCTCATTATCCCTCACAGTGCAGAGACATGGGAGAGATGGGTGGCTGCGCACGTGCGTGTTTGGTGTGTTTGGTCGGTGCAGGCAGCTCTGACAACTCACCGGGGCTCTGCTTTGTGAGTCAGACAGTCGAGTTGACTGCATGAGTGCAGATGGTGGTTTGGTTGGGTTGTGCTTGGTACACCAGTGCCTGGGTAAACTGTGACCAATGTATCATGATGGCCTTCAAAGAACACGCCATGTTTTTTTAGAGCCTGTCCATTTGGTGAAGTTCCCTGGTAAATGATGAGAATGCAGAGACTCCAAAATCATCCCTGTCGACCACTATTTGTGTCTACTGATGATTATCTTTATGGTGATGGTGATTTATTGTGTGAGAAATAGGTGTAGTCAACGCAAAATACGATTCTGCAGAACCGATAATTGCCTGCTTCTCATGAGATATTGATCCGATTACCGATTACTTCTCCACATTTCTGCTAGTTATAAAAAAGTTTTATTGCTTTGATGGAGGGGATCGCGTCTGCCGCTGGGGCTGTAACTGAGCTAATATCTCTAGTCAGCTGTTCACTTGCATCAAGAATAGTCAATATGTTTTCAAAAAGAGCCCACTCTTATGCACTTACAGATGCAAGTAACTCATAGTCTACTCAATAAGAAAAGTAAAGGAAAGTAAAATCAATAAGGTCTGAGCTTATAGATGCTGCTACTGAGTCTAGCGGGACCTTTAATATAATGTTATGTTGTGAGGGACACGTCATGTAATTTCAATCAAATCGGATTTAACTTGAAACGTGATGAATAACACCTAAACACGTTATTAAACTGCCCCGGGCCGAAGACTGTACTGTTTATTAGCAGGCTGCAGCCTCTGCCTACTCTGTGTGTCCACTCCTGCACACACACACACAAACACACACACACACACGGGTGCACATACACACAGCGGCCAGCAGAGGGAGAGGCCACGGTGGAGGCGGTAAACAGAAGGTAATTCCAAAGTAAGCCACGTTCCAGACCGGTCAGAACCGGGTTGAGATATCCGACTTCCAGCCTCAAAGCATTCCAGGTGCATGGTGGTGCATGACACTAAAAGTGAACAATAAACATGGCTGACCGTGACAAACTTGTTTCTTTGGCAAGTTTATCCACAGTTAAACGCTCAGCTGTGCACTTAATTAAAATTATGGCCATTTTATCAAAAACAAGTGATGAATATACGCTACTCGTTAACTTTGCATCCTTCCAGCTACTTCAGTTGGTAATCCTCAAAAGTCAGCAAAAGTTGTGGGCTATATTTATAAATGTTTTCACATTTCTGGGCATTTTTTAACATTTTCCTGAGGAACTTTTGAAGAGAAGATGACTTTCAGAGATTGTTTACTGTAGCCAGCTACCTAATAACAATGACAAAATATTTCTTCATTAATTTCCATGCAGAACAAGTTTTACCATTTGATACTAGTATGTATTATTACAATGAGATTTAATTAAATACATTGTTGTGTGACGTCATTTGGCTGCTATTTGTGAAGTTGGGGTAATTTTTTCTCAAGTTCACAAGTAGCAAATCAGACTTTAAGTGGTGCTCCATAGTTCTTTTTCTAGTTGGAGGTCAGAAATTTTCCAATTCCAAGTTGCCTGGAATGCAGCAATATGTTCGTTACTGTAAGTGCATGCAATAAAACCTTTGCGATTATAAAGACAATACTTCTTTTTTATAAAATACATCTTTTCAACTAGCATAAACATGTGGAAAGCGTTATTTTAATCTGCTCTTTCCACAGTTTCGCATACTCTGTTTTATTTAAGCACAGCTAACGTTAGCAGCCACACATGTTAAAGCATTATTTGATTCTTGTCAGCAAAATGTAATTTTACGATATGATTCCGATGAATATGAATATATGCTGAATATAGGCCGATAATTTATCGGATCGATAATTATTGTGCATCTCTGATTTGAAAAGAGATCAATCATTTAGCCGACAAAAATGCCAAACATTTTCTGGTTCCAGCTTCTCCAAAGTAAGAATTTGCTGCTTTACTCTGCTTAATATTATAAATTAAATATCTTTTGGTTTCAGGCTGTTTGTCAGACAATATAAGCAATTTGAATACATCCCCTAAGCTTCTGGGAAATTACCCTTTCACAATTCTTTGACATTTTCTAACCTAAACAGTCAATTTTAAATTCAAAAGAAATAGATTGATCACCAAAAAAAAAAAATCTTAGTTGCAGCCATAATTTTGTTTTTGTTCTGTTTTTATTTTGTCACGAACAGTGTCCCATATTTCAGTTCTAAACACTGCAAAACAAACTACGTGCTCTTCATCCACCTCAATTACATATATTATTGATCCCTTTTCATTGCTTGGCAACAACTGTATTCATTTTCTAGTATCAAAGTGTCAAAACTGCAAAGGACTCAGTTTTCATGAGATCCCTCCCAACGCCCCCCCACATGCATCATTTCAGAATACAGGTCTTGTTTTATGGATCCTACAGACCGACAAACCTTATGTCATCGTCTGCTGGGTGTTGACCTGGACAGAGGCATGATGTCATTTGATATATGATGTGGAGGAAAAATTTATTTATTCTCCATATGGTTGGGGGGGGGCTAAGTAAGTTTTTACTCATGTACTGTATGTCATCACTGTTGTGAAATTTCAAATCTTATCACACACTTTTCAACTCAAAACAAATCTCAATTCTCATGTGTTCTTTGAATATCAAAAGTCATGCGGTGTGGTTTGGGATGAGAAGCCTATAGAAACATTGAATGACCAAATAATGATGGCATCGCTACAACTGTACTCCAGTCTATTAGCTCAGCTGGGACCCAGCGGGGCCCAGTAACTGCATTAGAATGTGTTAGATAGAAAAGCCAAGCCTGTAGACAGAATGTGTCTTTTTTTGTAGCAACTCAATTACTTGGCCTTTACCCCTGGGAAGTCTCTGAATCTCCCCAAAACTAAAAACCTATTTCTCTCTCTTTCTCTTTTATCTCTTTCAGACAAACCTCCTCACTTCACACCGGCTCAGCCTCCTGATGGTAAGTCCTCTGTGGTTTCCCTCCCGCTCGGCTTTGTTGACCACTGCTGTTTCGGGCCTGTACCTGCGAATAACGACCTTGGACAGCAGATCCCTGCCTTTGAAGTGGGCAGCCGTCTGTGCACTGTGCCAGATTTGGCTTCTCCGCTTTTTGTTTCTACACGGTTGGTATGGAAGGCACGTGGCCAGGTCTGCTCAGTGCTTTTTGATGTGAGGGGATCTTTTGATGACTTGATTTGATCTGCTCTCCATAGCCAGGCTGACGTTTAATACCTGTTACCACAGTAGCGTTCAGTTCACATCCATCTGATGGGGTCTAATGGTATAAACCCCACCCGCACCCTCTCCCCCTTTCATGGGGATTCCAGGTATTCTAGGGCCACAGTTCAGCACCATCACCTCACCCTGTTGTCCACATGTTTTTGTCCCATCCCACGCGTGTAAATTTTTGCAACGGGTGCTGCATTGTTTCAGTTGTTTTCTGGTCCAGTAACACGAGCTGTTAATTAAAAAAGCAACTATTTATTTCTAAAACGGTGGATCTCTGCAAGCTTTAATTGGAGGAAAACAGCTGGTTTTCAAGCTGCTATCATGAATATTTATCAGAGGCAGCGCAGTGAGACAGTGTTTGATAGACTTTGTGTTGTATTTTTTACTGCACTGACAGACATCCAGGGATGGACTCCTACTAGTTCTGAATGTTGTATCATCCTGCTTGTGTGCAGGCTACAAAGCCAGAGGTTTAGAGGGAGAAAACATGTGGAGAACATGTTTTCTAATGATCCCAGCCGGCCAGCTGATGCCAGGGACAAAAGGCTACAAAGGGGGCTTGCTGAATCTGTTTCTGATAATTGCTCAATCACTCGCCCCATAGGCCAGCTTGTTTGTAAAAGCGGTTTGCCAAAGATGTCAGCTAAAAAATGTATCAAATTAGAGGTGATTTATGATGAATGTGATTGTCTGGTGGAGTCGGGACAATAGGCTGTTCACTGTCAATGTGAAATGGCTGTGGCGTTTGGCTTCAACAAATAATTGTGCTTGATTGGAGAATTTCTCAACTCGGCCTCACCTCACCACCTGAGGAGTACTATGATTTTCCCCTTTTGTGCCTCATATCACAAAACACTAGAGATTCAATTGCAGCCCGCACTGTTTACAGCAGCTATTTGTTTTTGTTTTAATGACAGATGAAATTGACTTGACAAATGATTATATCTCAGAGAGAGGTCTCTATGTGTTTGTTTTTGAAGCAAATATTGCTATAAAATTTGGCTTTCCACTGGGAAAATGAGAAACAGTATGCAGGCAGTGAAGCGGCCCTTTTCTGTCTTCCATTGAATTTTTCCCTACAAAAGAAATAACGCCCTGCTTATCGATTGAGCCACTCATTTCCCATGTATTAAAGTTTTTGCTGTCTGAGGGGCACAGTTTGTTTCTGCACTAGTCAACCGTTTAAAAGCTGCTGCTAGCCCTTAATTACATTTCCAATAGTTCTGTAGGCTTTCCATCAGCGGACTATGCTGTTTTAATATGCCAAGCAAAACAAAAGGCAAAGTCTCCAATCAGCGGGGTAAGCCTGTCCTGTGGGACGCAGTTTCTCCGGGTCATTTAACGCTGGAGAGATTAGTGAGACAATTAGAGTTGGCCCAAATAAGACAGTAGGCCACTTTTTGGAGACGCATGGTTTTAGTAGTGGTGGAGGGGTGATTTAAAAGATGCTCTAGACCAGCAGAGGGCTATTACAATAAAGCGTTGCCTTTAGTCAAATCTGCTCCAAAGAGCGCAGGGCTTGTTCTACTGAACTTGTCCTCAGTGCCAAGGACACTCTACTCCCCGGTACTTCATTACAGGAAATCATAGACAAGATAGCGAGGTAGGAGTCTGCATTTTTAAACAGCCTAATTTGTCTCTGAACTGCTGTTGATGAGACGTCCTTATTAGCGGGAGGAGATTTTCAGAAAGTAAAGGAATTTGTTCTGCAAATTAGAGCGAGAGAATCTTGGGATTCGCTGGGGAAAAATGCAGGTTCGGCACAACATAAGCAAAGATTATATTTGCGCCAACCGCAAATAGCTGACGAATCCTTCCCAGTGAATGGCCTATAATCACCAGTCGAAAAAAGTGACAAAAGTCACAAAGCAGCCTTTAATTGGGCTCTTTCTTTTGAAAGCTCAAAGCAGCAGTTGCTTGGCTAAGGCCACACTCATTATTGCCTGTCGTCTCCTGATAATAAGACAGTTGTTGTATGTTTGGCCAGAGCAAAAATAGCTCTGAGAATTTGCAGTGTGAGGGATTAGGATTGGCCTTTGGAAAGGCGCTCGACTCAGAGAAATGCTTGATGGGTGATGTTCTTGGACCCCAGTTGTCAGTGTCCACATCCAGAGAAAACAGAACGTCCACTGGTGAGGGACATAGGGAGGATGTAGGAGTAATATTAAATATGGTCTCTTTATTTTAGAGATTTTGGAGGTATTATTCATGCATGTTAAATTTAGTGCATTTTAACAAGAATAGATACATTTTTAAAATTAATTTTCAAGGTGTCCTTTATTGAATCCTATTACAACCATAGGTGACTAAACACTGGCCAAACACGATCCAAAATAGCCCAGTGAAGAGGTGTTATGGAGAAACAGAGCCTCAGACGTGGTCTTCTCTGACCGTAGCCGTCTCCAGCAAACTGGCCTGGCAGGAGCACATTCGCTGTGAGGCCTTCAATTTCGCATTTGTCACTGACAGTGTTCCCCAGAGGATGCGCCTTACTGACAGACAAAATAAACTCCTGGACTGAAATGTGATTAGTACTAAGATGGTTGGATGCCTGGGAAAAAAATCCAGCGGTCTCACTTACACTTTGAGAACACTACCTCTTCCTAAAGAATTGACATTACTCTTTGTCAGCTCTGGGAGAATACAGTAACTAAGCGCTCCACACACATTACCCCCTCAAAAGGAGGNACACATAAAGTTGTCCTGTAATTTATTCTGCCGGAGCCTTTCCCTGTGTTCTTGACAGTAAGCCTGACTCAGAGAGAGCCAGAATTAATTATGACTCCTCGGCCTATCTTAATTAAATCATTCCACATCATAGATTGCACACAACAGAGGCAAAATATCTACCTCATCTTTTAGCCGGGGCGGGTGTACTGGCTGAGAATGTCTCGCATCAAGATATCAAAGGTACACTGTAAAGTTGCCTCTCCAGGATTACGATTTCACAGAAGAGTTGTCGCGTCCGACTTTTAACAGAGAGCTGCTCGTTAGTCCACTATTGCAGAGGCTGTTGTGGAAGAGTGGAGGGGGCGGCGGGCAGCCTTGACTTTATCAACAAAAAAAGTTTGTTGCCCTTTCAAAGCACACAGATCTTTCAAATTGCACATCTGAACTCTGTATCCTCATCTTGGTCAGGGTAGCCTGTCTCTTTTCACGGACAGAAGCTTACGTCAGCATCTGAACAGCTCAGGGTTTTCTTTCATAAACAAAGACTGACAAAGGAATTAGCCAAGTGCCGTCAACCCCCATGTCTAACCATCCATCTTTGACAGTATTCCCACTCAGGCTCACCTCACCTCACCTCAACTTACCCAGTATTGATCTGCCAAGGTAGGTTAGAAGCAGTAGTCCAAAGAGAGAAAAACTCAAATATTAGCCAGAAAAGAAAGAACTTAGTGGGCCGGAGCAGTAAAGTGCAGCACCTGTCATGAGGTAATTATTGACACAGTTAGCAATGCGGGTTTGCTTTGATATGTCCCCCAGCTGTGGAGTAACCCCCGCCGATTGCCGGTGCAGGTTTTTTCTCAGACCTTGTAAGGATCAGCGCTTCTTTGATGTGGACGGAGAGCACGCTGAGCTATCTGTGGCTGTGATCTGGAAGCCAGGATCCCTGATAGCCACTGATTTGTAGGCATTAGGCTCTGTTGTATACATACAGAGAGAGGTGTGATCTCTGATCTGGAGTATTGCAATACACAAATCAGCTTCAATTCAACTTTTTAACGCCGTCTTGTTCTAAATGTTATGGAGCGAGCCACAAATTGAATCGATTTTAGTACAGCTTTTAGAACATATTTCACACAGGGTTGAAAGCTTCCTGTGGTGGTGGCAACTTTTTATTTTACCTTGTTAGTTGCACATTAGATTCATCCAAACTTTGTACAAGTTATTTCCTTCATGCTCATGGCAGAGCAAGAGATAAACAACAGTAAAATAGAAAATGAAACACATTTTCAGTGTACTGAGACTAATGCTTGCTCAGCATTGCAGTGCAAAGGAATGGTTGAAAGCCCGCCCCTTCTTTACTGTTATATTGGAATCTCATATATTGGAAGTAATTACAGCGCAGAATGGTCTAATGTTGCTTTAAATTATCTCACTATGTTCTTTGCATGTTGACTGCGACGGCAGCAGTGAAAGGCCGTGCCGTTCATTTCTTTCTCATTACAGCGGCAAGTTATTTTAAATCGGGACTCGAAGTCGTTGCTGCACGTAAAGCTGTGACGGGCAGGCGCTAATTTAATTGTTGGTTGACGATGTCAGAAAATAACCACACTGGGAAATGTAACCACTGCAACGAATTTCATTGTCAGGTTGTTAATTAGAGGAAAATAAGTGGCTTGCCGTGTCAACATGTTGCTGAACAATACTGTGCTGTGATATCCAGCTATTAGCGGAATCCTGCATCTCAGTGTTTTGCTTACTAAGAAGTGGAAGATATTGGAGCGTTTTGCTCTGCGCTGAAAATATCCACACTGTTCTCACAGATACTGTATGTATCTTGGTTTTCTGCAAAAAACGATGTTTGCTGTGAAAGTCAGGCATCTGCAGTTCAGTGCTCTCTTGCGCTCTCTCTCTGTCAGACACACACACACACACACTCATACTCTCTCTTGAACATTTCACCCCTTGCTTCTTGTTTTTCTTCACTCAGCCAGAAACATTGTTTACAGATTGCAGTTGAACCTCGGGGTGTGTGCACGAACACACATACACTGCCAGCACACACACACACACATTACAGGACCCCGACCATCTGATTTTACAGTTTGTGTGCTGTTTGTGTGTGTGTGTGTGCGCGCTATGTGGTTCTGTGTGTGTGTTCCCATTGAGTATGCGTAATGAATGTGTGTTCCTTGGAGGCTCATACACAGAAAGTTATCTATTCTGAACCTCGAACCCTCCACCTGACCCTGGCACACACACAGACACACACACACACACAGACACACACACACACACACAAACACACACACAGGAAGGAATTAATCGATCGCCTCTCTCAAACTTTCAAATTTGAAGTGGAGATAATAGATTGTCTTTACCAGTGCATTTACTGGAGGTGGTCATGGCAACCAGATGTTCACGGTGGCATGACTCAGGAAGTAGGAAAGTCTCCTTGAAGGTTCTTAGTTCGATTGTGACATGCCACAATGCGGAATGAATGACGAGTCACAGAAAAACCATCTCGCCTTTCATTGCAGGGGTTATGAGCAGTGCTGCAGGAACACACCGGAACAACACTCACCCGCTTTTTGTCTCCAAGTGAGGAAATCGAATATTGGCTTGGTTTGCATGCTCTGGTTGAAATTCATGTACATTTTTCTAAGTGCTTGAAGATCCAGTCATCACTAAAGCGTATTTCATACAAGAGAGCCGATAAAAATAAATGGAATGTTGTCAAGTTGTCATGTTGAAATTTAAGTCGATGATACACAGAGCAACTTTTAGAGCAATCGTGCAGGGCAACGTTGCCGTCAGTGGTAATGAGTAAAGATTCAAGATCAACTCAGGCACTGAGTAACATGCAAGGAAACATTCCACCTTAAAAGTTACTGGTAGCTGCCGTTAGCGGCATGAATTTCATTTAATTTCATTTGTCATTCACTCTTCTGAGGGTTTCATGAGTTGGGATGTATCTGCAAAGAAACATTATAAGCCAGCTTGTTAAATTTGGCCACCTTGTGCTGCCTGCAGGAAATGAAAGCTTGCCGAGCTACATTTTCATAGCCTAGCCTATTAGACGAGCTTGACCTCTTCGGGCACTGCAACTTTTCCTCAGAAAGAATGCTTCAAATGCGACTTCATTCGCTCGGCACAGGAAAGGAAATGAAATCATTCAAAACACAAACTGCTTCTTCTTCATTGCATATGTTGCTTAATGCAACAGTAATTAGAACCCAGGACATCCATGGTATTGTTGAATACTTGATGAAACTGTTCATGAGGTCAGTCTGAACACTTAATTGTGTGGTCAGTTGTAGTTGACTAATGTGTGTAAAGCTGCCACCACAGGAACGGTGGCAGGTCGACAAAAAAGTTAATTTTCAAGGAAGCCTCTGCTGTCAGTGAGTGTGTGATTCTCTGAATGCTGGCATGTATTGAAAAGCGCTTTGAGTGGTCGGTAGACTTGAAAAGAGCAATACAAATGCAGTCCATTTACCATTTAACTAGTTGTGGACCAGTCCACGGAATCCCAGTAGAGCCCCATACTTCCATCTTGATAAACAATCTATTCATAATTCACTGCCCGTATGGTAGCTCCATCTGCAGTGAGGAAATCTCCCCCACCCTGTTAACACACACACACACGCACACACACACAGTGGGTAGCTCTGACGTCAACCAGAATCTGTCTGTGTGTGTTGAATATATGTGTTTCACTCCACTGGACACAGTTACAACACACACCGACACATGGCCCAGCAGCATGTCGGCAACGCCATATTCACCCAGCTCGCATTTTTCACAATAAAGATACACACACACACACACACATATGTGTCTCCGTGCTGATCTCTGCCCTCTCACTGAGCTTATAGAAGATTTATGGTGGAAGACAGAGGGCAGATGATACGGAGACAAAAAGAGAAAGAAAGAGAAAAAAACACCCTTATTTTAATGTTTATGTTTGGCTTTTTCCCTCAGTGTAAAGCAACACATAGAAATATAGATTATATACAGTATATATTATAGCTGGGGGAGTGAAGGGATGCTACATATTATAGTGTGACACAGAGCCAGCCAGAGGCATAGTGGAGGATAAAGACATATTACACTGTTTACCCACTTGTCAGAGTCTATTGCAATATAGCATGGATTTATGTAGATTTTATGTGTGTATGTATTGCTGAGTTACTACTTACTACTCGCTGTCCTCTAGCGGGCCATAGTTTACTCATGTGAGCACAAAGCAGCCGCTGAGCCACACTCAGGAATAAGAAAAAAAAAGACTTGACATTGAGTACCTAGAAGCAGACACACAAGAGAGACAAAACCCTTTTTTCGGATATGTACTTCACTCTGTAAATGTTATTTTACACGTCCGCCTCATTTTAGAATTAGACCCTGAGTCTTTTTTCCACACTAAATTTTCTCACAACCTGCCGACTCAGAGCCTCGTAACATTCCTCAGGGCTGAATAAAGTCTCACTTTAATGAAATGGGAGGTTATGTCTATGTAAATGTGTGAATATACACGTATTGTATATATTAAATCAGAGTACTGTGCCAACGTCTTAAGATTGCATTGTAATAAAATTGCATATTTAATTTATATTTAAGATTAGTCTTCTTTGAGTTTTTTTTTTTCTTTTGTTGCGTTCAAAAGCCAGAAAAAGCAGAAGAAAAAGATCCATCATACCATTAGCCAAGCTGCCTTATATTTTTAACTTGGACTGTAGTGACCTTTGTCCCCTTTATCGCAGATTTCATGTCATGTCTTGCAGCTGAAATCAATAATCATAGCTACAGGGGGGCACTTCCTATAGGAGACATTATTGTTCCAAGAAAACAGATTTTTTTAAAAATTTATTTTGACATAAAAAACATGGCAGAGCTGACACATTATATATACACATGTGGTACTTTTGCTGCAGAACTGTTAAGAAGCTTTGATTGTAATGTGCTAGGTCCAGCCCTGTATTACTAATATAGGCTGAAACTAATCTGAAAAGTTACTGGAAGAGCTATACGGTGCTTACACATCTCTTATGGGGTCTGACACATGCCTCCAAGACTGCAATAGCCCCGATACAGAGACATGCATGTGATTCTTTACATGCTACACTGGCTGTCTGCTTACGTTGACGTGTTCTATACATTTGCAGTTGCTTTGCTTGTAATTGCATACAGTATAGAGTCCTAAATTTGGGTGTCAGACCCTAGCAGATGAAAACATTTTTCTCAAACGCGTGGATGTAGAAAGTATAATTTGGGTGATCAGCATTGAAGCCATGGAAATAATCGGTCATTAAATTTAAAAATAATCACCGGGGCAGTCGGTGTGAGAACGCTCTTATTCCCTGTTTCCAACCAGTCACTATTCTCCAGCTGTGCTGCAAATGTGGTGTGGAGGGAAACAGATGCTGTCATGATCTATGTGTCTCTATCTGTTTACTGCTGCCAAGGCTGGCTTTGTGCATATGATGTTTTGTTTACTTACCATACATTTAACTCGTCATTACATTACATTGACCTCAGTTTATTTTTTCTTTGCCATGCTCCTCAGAGTGTACGAGAGACAACAAATAGAGAGTGTGCTTTGTATTCTAACAACCTTGCACATCTGCCTGCTTGCTCATTTCCATAATGAGAAAGAGAGAGGAGAGAAATAGAAATATAAGGAAGAATTATGATAATTTGAGTAATTTAGCTGTTTTGTTTATTTTTAAGAGAAAAAAATATTTATTTATTTATTAAGTTATTGTTTATTTCTTGATTGGGTGTGTGTGTGTGTTGCTTTGTTATATTTTTGAACAGGATTTATGTTGTGTGAATAGTAAGTTTTCAGATTCACGCACTGTGAAGAGCTTTAAAACGGAGTGTTGTTTGAAAAATGTCAAAGGTTTTTCATTAGAAGCCAACAGGCAGGCTGCTGTGTGTCTGCATATCTGCTCAGCACTTGTTCGTTTGAGCTTGTTTTTCCACTGCAGTCTCATGCACCCCAGTAAACTCGGTAACTCCGTAATTAGGGGTTGGTGTCACTAAAAGCAAACACTGAGTGTGGCATGATGTGTGTATGTGCACTCTAACTAACTTGAAGAAACTGTCTCATTTACTGTAAAAGGATACTTGATCCAACCCTTTTTTTTTTTTTTTTAGAAAAAACTGCATATCTTAAAAGTAATTTTCGTCTTCAAAACTTTCCCCCCATTACAGTGAAATAGCTATGACATTTAGGGGAGGTAGTTCAATGCTTTTACTACATTTCTCCATTTAAGATGTTTTGTAACAGCAAGGATAAATATATGGCAGATTATTTTACAAGAAAAATATGATAAATCTTTAAATATGTTAAAGTGGTCATAATTATACCAGAACATGTTTACATGGTTTAATTCTTTTAAAGAACATATTTTTGTCACCTCTTTTCACACTGTGTGTTGAAAGCTTGCATCTAACTTCTATGGGAGTTGCACATGCCCAGTACCTAGTAAAGGACTAGAAGAGCAGAGTAGGGCGGGTCCTGACAAGCTGGTAACCACGGGTTCGGTTCAGCTGTACATGTTCCTGAAGCAGCTTCGCAAAAGTTTCAGAGTGGTAAGTTATTCATTTGTAACAAAGTGAATCTGTCGTACATAAATGTTTAACTCTGCACTGTTTTTACGTTGCAGTAACAAGTTAATGTAGGGAGGGTGGGGGTGAGGGGAGGCACCAGGTGGACGTCTTGTCACTCTGTGGGCTGCCGCTCAGTGTTTCTCCACCGTTGTTTTGGAGTTTGTGCCGAACTAGTCGCTAGGCGAGCATTATGATTCATGTTACATTGTGATACAGATAGGTTACTGAAGTAAAAGCTGGACTACAAACGAGATGTTCTCAGACAGTTCAGATGATATTTCCCCTTTAGGGTGGCAAAAAAGAGATATAACACAATAAGGGAACGGGAAAAGCCAAAACGCATAATATGACCTCTTTAACTTGTTTAAAAAATGTGAAATTATCATTCACTGATTTTACAAATGAAGGTCAGTTAACAATTTACCAGGCTGGGTAGTTTAAATTATCGGTTGCATTATGAGAATTGAAGGAGAGAAATGTTTTTTAAGACAAAACTAGAACACATTACTTCTTCAGATGGATATTTGTTGCTTTCTAGTGGGAGAATTGTGTCTACACTCTTGTAATAATACAGTCGAACATGTTTTTAACTTTCTTGACAATAGGTAAACCTGCAAACACACACACACACACACACACAGTATATGCACATGCTCCAGCACAGCTGAGAGCCAAGTGTTTTATGTATGTGTCTTGCTTGATATATGGTTGAGTGGGTTGTGTATCAAATAATGTAACAGCACTCAGTCAGACATGTACCGACACACATGCACTCAACACGTGCTGCGCACAAATGGAAGTTCATGGCAAGTGAGCTCACGTCTCTCTCTCTCTCTCTCGCACACGCGCGCGCACAAACACACAGAAACATTTCGTAAGAAACAAGGCATCCAGTGTGAGTCCCTCCACATGTGAAGTGTATTAGCTGTGACATTTCCCACTGGTGTCAGTCATTTCTCATCTCCCACAGCTGTCTCCAGTCACTGCACTGCAGAAACGTCATCGTACAATTGGTTATTGCTGAAAGTGTAAAAGTTAATCAGCAGTTTGACGTGTTTTTCTGAAATTTTACTATTCTTTTTACTAAATTTCCTGAATGAGTCTTTGATTGTAACTTGTTGTACTTGAGATTCTTGCTCTTTCTGTATTGCCTGATATGGTCAAGTGTGCATTCCTTTTTGTAACCCTTTTGCTATCCATCTTCTTTCTTTACTCTCCTCCTCCTCTAAAACACACACAAACACACATATATGCATACACACACACACACACACACACACACACACACATATGCATACACAAAACAGCATCAAGGCCCTCTAATTGTGGCTACAACCTAGCAGGTATGCATATTACATATGCATGTGTGTGCGTGGGTGTGTGTGTGTGTGTCTAATTCAGTCAATTGGTCTCGGATGTAGCTCATGCATGGCGGTTGGAGGAAGGGAAAGGGGGAACCGGCCTGCACTGCTGCTGCTGGTGAAGAAGGTAGTGTAACTCTCGCTCAAAGGCCCTCTGGAAGTATGTAAAGGAAAGGAAGGCTCAGTAGTTAGGTTCACAGTAAACTGTCAAACAGTGGTTCCCAACGTGCAGGCCAGGACCCCCACTGAGGGGACATACGTGAGTAGAAAATAAGAGCTGTTTTTCCTGCTGCACAAGATTCTGTTTAATTTTTCAGATTTAGGATTTGCTTTTTAATCTTTGCTCTTTTGAAAATCTGTTTGGTTTTACCCCTTGTGACGTGGGGTTGAAAGTAAACATAGCTTTGTATTAAAGGTTCAGTGTGCAATATAAGATCTGTGGGTTTTTTGCTGTATAAAGAGACCTTACAAATTAAACCATCACGTTTTTATTACCTGTTAGATTGAGCCATTTCTATCTACATATTGATTCAGACATTGACCATATACGTGTTTCGTCACCTTGTTTCTATATTAGCCGAAAATAGACAAATGGATCTACAGAGTGCGTTTCGTCACTATGTTGTTTTTCTTCTTCTTGTATAATTCCGACAGTGTAGATGCTCGTCACTATGTTGAATGCGTATGAAGAAGAAGAAGAAATAATAATTTACATTCTCTGAGTAGTTGTGTTGTTTATGAGAAGTGAAGTGAAATTTAGACAAATAGTGAACCACGCGTATTATTGAGCAGGAACCGATGTAGCGTGACTCTTCGTCTTCGACAAAGTAAAAACACGACGAAGTCGGGACAGATGCAGACAGATGACGGCAGAAATCAAAGATCTAATTGTATAGTCGATTTCCGATCATAAATAATTTTAATCGATTGAGCAGTCCACTGAAAAGAAGTAGGAAGAGAATAAACAGTAAAACGGAATCAAACCTGGAGGCAAAGGAAAAAAGGATGTGAAGGAAGGGAAGGAATTTTGGAAAGAAAGAAAAGGGAAGAAATAAGACATGAGGGAGTGGTGACTAGAAAAAAGCAGAAAAAGCAGAAGGGAAAGAGGGATATGAGAGTGGGAGAGTGAGGGCATGGCAGGTTGGGCAACAGCTCGTACATAAACACCACCATCTTGCTCACTGAGAATATTTAGTTATCATTGTTCAGAAATTGACCTGAACTGAAATTCGCCTTCGATTTATCTCCCTCCTCCTTTTTTTTAACTTCCTCCCTCTCACAGAAATCCCTTCCACTTTGCCCTGGCGCTGAGGGCTTGTCAGCCTGGGGGGAGGACTTAGCACTTTTAGTACGTGTGTGTGTGAGAGAGAGAGAAAGAGAGAGAGAGAGAGAGAGAGAGAGAGAGAGAGCATGTGTGTGTTTTAGAGATAGAGAAATGTAATTAAAACAGGTTGGCCCAGTTGGTGCCCCTCATAGACTACAGATCAGCGAACATGGTCCCAGAATGCATCGCTCAGCTGTCCCCCTCTCTGTCATATAAATATCTATAAGGCCAACATTACTGAATGACTTTTAATATATGAGAACAAATTCGTGCAGAGCTCAAATCTGTGTCACAGAGTAAATGGTCATTGGGGTGGAGTTTAATTCAGAAATTCAGTTTCATGTAACAACCATCACTCCTGTGGTGGTTTGAGGGGGAGCCAACAGGGACCAGTGCCCCTGTAACACAGACCTTCGACCCTCCTATGGCCCCCTCTAAACGAAAAGTCTACAATAATCATAGTAGAACATCTCCCTTGCGACGATATGGTGCTGATGTGAAAGGCGGAACAAATGTGTCTCAACTAGTCGGATCCTTTAGCTTATACTGTTCATTAAGTCTTACAAAGAAGCGTTGCACCAAAGAATGTACTGTAACTGTAGCAGAAACACATAACAGTAAGTTACAGACACAGACTAAATCATTACATAATATACTAAA
Source organism: Lepomis gibbosus (assembly GCA_029875015.1). NCBI lineage: Eukaryota > Metazoa > Chordata > Actinopteri > Centrarchiformes > Centrarchidae > Lepomis > Lepomis gibbosus. The sequence goes on from JAPMOB010235665.1 coordinate 21,811, forward strand.
CAAGACATTGCCGTTGTCTTTTTTGTCCCAGTTTGAATGTGCCCTTCTGACAAACTAGCCCCAGTCTGGCCCCCTCAATAAAACTGGTCTAGCACCGCCACTGCATCAATCCCCTAAGAGGCAATACATTTCCTCTTGTTCAAAATGAGACTTTTATGTAAGAGCAGAAGCACTAACGGAAAAAAAAGAATATGCAATTACCTCAGCGCCATGCTGGGTTCATCTGGTGCCACGCTAAGATTCAATCACCCTCCCCAACCAGTTCCATTATAGATGAACAATCCCTGTTCCTCTCAGGAATGGATGATGATGTGAAGCTTCTTATTTTTATCTATCAACCGCATTTTCCTGTATTTTTCTTCACCTCGTCTATCCCGTCTGCAGTGGTTCTGAACTGAAGCTGTTAGAGTTGGCAGCCAGGTTCAGCACTCCTGTTAGACAGCCGCACAGGTCAGGAGCCGCATCCGAGAGGCAGGGCAGTGGAAGGGACCGATGGCAGCCAATACGCACACAATATAAACACACACACATTCTGTTTCCTGGGGCAGCGTTAGATTGGTCACAGTGGTCCTCCTGCAAAAGATGAGATATGATGTTGGAGATAGGAGGTGGCTAGCTTCAGGGACTGGATACACACATAAACACAGATACACACACACACGCTCATATATGAACATCATTATTATGCATCAGCACACCCTCGAGCCAAAGCAGGTAAACAAACGGATTGGTGTTTGTCAAAGGATGCACCATAAAGCCAACTTAAGTATGAGATGATATCTAGTCTATCCCTGCTGCTCACTGACCAAATACGTTTTCTACGCAAACTCAAACCAGCTCAAAATTGGCTTTTGGCTGTATACACTAGCACAAATGGAGTAAACAGTGATACATGGTGAATTATGTTCCAATCCAGACCTGTTCAACGAAAGATTTAGAGATCTATGCTTGTCTTTGAAGGCAAGGCAATTTTGCAAACGGCAACATATTTAACTCAGATGCAGCTGTAAGAAACGTCTTAAATTTCTGAAAGTTGCAATATGCAGCATTTCACATAGATTCATCTCTCTTTTGCTACTCCTGTCTTAAGAGAATTGATTTAACACCATGAATTGTTGAGTCTATATCCAGCCATCAAAAGTTTTAAATTTGCTGTTCTAAACACCGGGGGAAAGTCCTTTGTCACACAGGAAATGATGTGCTTTACATGCATAAAATAGGAGAACAGCTGGGTAGTTGTATATAAATTATAAACTTGTATGGAACAGCTTTTATGATTAGATCTTTAAACATGGTTGAAAATAAAATTACTGGGGAAAGCATTATTTAAAGTTACTTTGTATAAAGATTTTCAAAAGGCCCAACTTCCTTAAATCCTGTCTCCGTCGTGATCTCGGCCATTTCTATCACTGAACACATTATGCTAATGGACAGAGTCATGGCCTGCTCTGTCAAAGAGCTGCTGCTGCTTTTAGAGGGAGTGTTCAGGTTCATCAAGTTTTAATGAGCCAGGAGAGAAATCAGCAGAGACATCGCACACTTCACTTTATCCCAGCACACTCCTCTGAACTATATGCGGCACACAGGTACAGCAGAGCTGTCGGTTGTTTGAATTTTCAGCAGACTCTCTTTTTATTTAGGAAAAGGCTTTCAGTCTAGATTAAACACAGCTAATATTGCGCATAATGAAAAACAGGATTATCACAGTAATGCCCTTTGCCTTCCTAAAAAAGGGAGACTCAGCTGGAAAGACGGGGTATAAAAGCTCAACCAAAGCTTGTGCTTCCATCTCTCTTCCTCTGTTTTGTTTTGAGTTTTTACTGTTGTTTCTCAGGGGACTGTGGGAAGATGTAGCTGCATTATGTAAGAAAGATATATGCTTGCAAATATATTCTCTCATACCTGATTAAATTCTCGTGTTAAAGGTGTGGCCGTTTTATTTTATTTTACTTTTTTTGACGCGCTGGCCCATATGTGATGGACAGGGATTGGTTTGGATGGGAAAATCACAATGCATCAGTTGAGATCAGTTAGGATGAATTTAGGTCATTGAGGCAGAAGAGAATACAATCCAGATAAGACCAAAGCAAATACAGACTGTTGAAGATAAAACCGATTTTGACAGATTAACAGATAAGAATGTCATAATATACCCAGCTCACGTTTTTGTTTGATGCAGTTTTATTTTCAGAGCTTGTTATTACATTACTTTGGGGAAAAAATCAGACAGAAAGCTTTTGCACCTGGTTGATTTCTCACCGAGTCACCTCCATGACAACTGAGCAAACTCTCTCTCTCTCCTGATACAGACTGAGAAATGCCGGTGAAAGCTCTGGAAAAGGACAGGAAGTGGACCCTGACTTACACATATGTTTTTGTCCATGTTCAAGAATGAACTTTTACTCTCCAGCCTTTGCCTTCTCTATTGTCTTGTTGTTTTCCTCCTTACTTGAAATGGTTGCTGGGTGAAGCGTGCATTATTTCACAGCCAGTGCTGGGCAAGTCATTGCTGTGTGTATTTAAACACGAGGCACAGCAGCATCATTGATCACTTGAATCTCCCGACACTCCGACGGGATCGGTCCGACAGCCGCCTCTCTAATCATTAAAGTAATTTGTTAAAGCACAAACACACAGCCTATAGAAATCTATTTACGCATAATCCATCAGGGAAGCTACTGTCTTGTTAAGAGGAGTCGAGCTCCCCCATCGTTTGCACCCTGCCTACAATCTCAACCATCGGATTCCAGCGACAGGAAATAACGTTACTCCGTTTTTGTGGTGCCAAAATGTTTCTCGGTGTAGGTGATTCATTAGCAAAACAAAACACCACTTAATTTCGGATTAGAATTAATTGTAACACATGTAGCTGAGATTGTAACGGGTATAATGTTACAGATTTATTTTTAGGAATGTGTTATGTTACGGTGTTACAGCAAAAAGACATTTTTTCAAGTTCACGACATTTTCTCAAACAGACCATCAAACATTGATATGTCCCAGCTTTTATTATACCTGTTAATATGAATAATTATACTGATGGAAGAAGCTACATTCAAACATATGAGTAGAGGGCTCTTTAACGTGTCAAGGTTGTTAAAAATCACATATGGAGGCAGCAGATGTAACACATATTCCTACATGAAGATGAGCCATTATGCTTGCAGTGTTGAAATGTTTTTTTCCTGCGGGAAACTTCCCTTTGACAAGCACAGTTGCATCCTAATTAAGATAAGAAAGACACCACCGTTTGTGTCAGTCAGTGCTTCTGTATTTTTGCGCCGTATAAGTGCAACAGCGAGGTGTTCAGCTGCCATTTACCGGGGCTTTTACGCAGCTTTACTTACTGTGAATGCAAACATGTGTAGGCCCCAAGTAGAAAGTGAAGCCATAACTCAGGTTCTGTCATCTCACTGAGCTGCAGGAGCACATGCGCCACACTCTTAGAGGCCTATATTATAGAGATATATTTCACTACCACGAGCACATACAGTATGAACTGTGCCGGGTTGGTGTGACCAGAGGCTGTATCAGTGAGCGGAATCAGAAGTAAGGATCATGATTCCTCTGCTCCCTGCCTTGAGTAAGACACATGCATACAAACTGAGCCATGCACACCATCTGCACTGACACTTTGAGCTTCTGTGGTAGAAAGTGCAGAGATTCACAAGAATCTGTTGGAAGAAAAGAAACCTCATAGTGTATTCCACACAGATATGCAACTTTGAACCACTGGGGAAAGATAAGGCACTAATTGGAGCTCTCTGTAATGTAATTACACCTTCACTCTTTATGATAAAAAAAATGATTCTCTTGGTGCTATTTACCATCTCATTTACACCACTGGAAGTCTTGTACTGTTATAATACAATGCAATTTTGGGAAGACAGAAGAAACTTAACACACCACTGTGGACATTAAACCTCATCTATAATAAAAATATCGCACATAAACTGATTATACTTGTTTTTGGTCTTATTTTTCGTCCTGTTCGCTCCAAGCAGCACTTCCATAAACCTCGACAAGCTGAAGAGGGAAGGCACAGTGTTCATTGTGTAAGAAAAGCAAAACCTGCTGCAAAAAAGGCGATTTGGAAATGGACGTGTGCTCAAAAACGTCCTCATAGGATTTTCATCATATGCCTGGCTCATTTAATTTTGTTTCTCGGAAATTGATTGAAATATTCGCCTGTCTCTGCCACTTCAGGTTTAGGCATTCAAAATATCAAATATACTTGAAAAAGGGGGCTTGTGTGGTACCTGCTCTGCTGCAAGCTTTTTGTAGTTTTTAAACCTCCGGATCGTCCACAGTGGGATAAGGACTCAAGGATAGTCAAGGATTATGTAGGATTGCTACTGCATTGCATAAGCTAATATACAGTCTCTTTGGCTTTATGTGTTTGGGTGTCGGTGGGGCCATATGCTGCTGCCTGAGGACCCAACAGGGGATCAGTGCTGAGCAGGAAGCGTTGTGTTATTAATACCCAAAGTGCAACATTGTACGTCTACCTCATTTTTATCTTCCTCACCTCCATGGAGTAAAGGATTAATGTGTGTGTTTGTGTGTATCAGGTACAAGTTCCTTTTCCAGTCTTTGTGTCTAAAGTATTCAGTCCGCCCTTGACTCTGGATCCAGTACTTGTGGGGAAAAATACAGTGTGAATAAGGTTGATCATACTATTTTTAGACGGAGTGCTGGGAAATGTATCAATTATTGAAGCCTGAGTGTGTGTGTGTGTGTGTGTGTGTGTGTGTGTGTGTGTTCTTGTTTTTCTATCCCGGTGGGGACCATGACCTGAAATAT